>PPHD01023779.1:0-12352 GCA_002909625.1 Bambusicola thoracicus
GTGTGGCACCACCCTCTGGGGGAAAAACTTCCTCTTAATATCCAAACTAAACTTCCCCTGTCTCACTTTAAGACCATTTCCCCTTGTCCTATCACTGTCCATCCTTGTAAATAGCCGTTAAAGATTTTCCTCAGGTAATTGTGGCTGATAAATCATTCTGAGGTTTTCAAGTAAAGGGCAGATGTAAAGGGCACATGGACCTGGTCAGTGGGCATGGTGAGGATGGGTTGGGGTTAGACAAGGGGGATCTTTTCCAACCTTAATGATTCTATGATTTCCTGAATGATGGCATTACGGACCCAACGATCCTTATGGGTCACATCCAGCTCAGGATATTCTGTGTTTCTGTAATTTAATGAGCAGCTTTTTGCACATTTCAGTTTCACCACTCAAGAACGTAAGAACTCCCTATGCGACTCTGCTACTTTCCCAGCGACTGACAAACGCTAAACGATTGGGAAGTGCCCACGAATGCACACTGCTTCTATATGGAATAGACTTCCGAAAAGGATTTCAGGGTCCAATCCTGTCTCTGTGTACACTGTGTAAATCAGGTGTAACTCCAGTAAAGCTAATAGATGCAGCCTGGTGTTGAGCCCACCCAGATAAAAGGATCAGGCCCTCTAAGCTTTAAAGTTATGAGTCTTTTCAAACTGCCGATCTACTGTCAACATTTCAGTGATTACTTCTCTTTTTTTTTTTTTTTTCCCATCACACAAACATAAAATAGTAACAAGATTATCAGATTAAAGAGCCAAAGAACAGCCAGTTTATTATACTCTTGTGTCTAAAACACTCAAATCTTATAGGTTTCCTCCCCACTCTGCATCTTGAGGGGGGGAGATTGGTTTGCTTTTATTTGTTTTTCTTTTTCTTTTATTTTTTTTAAATCACAGCCTGGCATAGCTGGAAAAAATAAAGGAAATGTAATATTATAATATTTCTGGCTGCACCGTGCAGTCAGAGAGAGAAAAATACCCCCTGAGCCCAAACCAACCCTTCCGAGCATTCCGGCTTAAAAATAAACCTTTGCATTCTGCCAGTCCCCATGAAGAATGGACGAGAGGACAAACAGAACGGAAAGGACGGAGCTGTTTAAAGCTAAAAATGTGCAAATGCTGCATTCCTCCCAGGAAAGGCAGAAAGCCCTGTGCCGCGCCGCCGTATTGCAGCGCTATGAATTGTTTAAATCGGAGGTGGTTTGCGTTAGGGGTCCTGAACAGATTGCATAACTGTTGCACAACTAATGTGTACAAGTGTGTCACTAATTTAATTTTAATTTTACTGTATGAGTTTGTATAAGATCCCCCAGCTGTCATGTGCTCATCATCTGTCACAGAACTATCACTAAGCCATGCTGGGCTAAGACAGGATTATAAACGATGAACTGCCATGTGCTCTAAATCTTCTTATTTGCCTAGCCTGGAAGGTATGCCCTGTAAAATTTGATTGGCAGCGCGCTCTATTCTGTCAATTGACTTTGAAGGCCTTTTCTATTGGCGCGGGGAGCGGCTCTCAGTAGCTGTATTGACTGTCACCTGCTGACTCCCACACGTGCCTGACCCCGGCCCCACACCAGGCTCTGCCCACTCGCGCCGCGGCGGCTCGCGGGGCTCTGGTGGCACGTGCGGCACATCAGGGCATATGGCCGGCTGGTTGTGTGCAGAATGGGATAACTGAAGCCAAGCAGCCCCACACTGTTATTACAGCAGATGGGGGAAGCGTGGCATTCAATATTAAGACAGATGCCACCTCCTTATTCCACCTGTCTGGAACTTGGACATGGGACAGAATGAACTGTCTGCCTAATAATTAAGGAAACAAAGACTGCATTTATGAAGCCCAGCAGAGCACCGTATCTGTGAAGCATGCACGGATATAACTGCCGGCCACAACAATAAGGAAACGTAGACCACTGCTCATCAGATGCTCAGATACGTACGCGCAATTACAGTAGGAAACTGTACTGTTCCCAGCTGCTTGTGCAGCCTTTTATTTAGGCTGGTTGTGTATTAAATTAAACGGGTGGAGCGAGTTGGCTGGCATTATTACTATTATAAATAACGCTTTAAAATTACAGTGAAGTTCCTTAAATAACAAAGCGCCCACCGCTCCCCCTAACAGCCGCTGCCTCTATTGTGCTGTGCCCTTTCTTGCAAATTTGCTCTCTGCTTCTCAGTAGTCAACTGTTTTTGTAACAGCCAGAGAGAAGAAAAACATTCTTTCCAGGACCACTATTATTTTCACGTATTTTTACACAACAATTTGCCTCTTTCTTTGGCATTGTTAAAAAAAAAAAAATGATAACTGTGTAAAAAAGACGGCCTGGCTCCTCGGCATTTATGCTATGTTATGTTTCTGTTATTTAATCCTACTTAATTTTGGTCCAATTACGGCTGAACCCGCCGCGCTTTGTGATGGCAGTGAGTGTGTTGGGAAGGGCCTGATCCTGGCTGGGGCTCATAGAATGGTTGAATCCTGAGGGTTGGAAAAGAGCGCTGAGATGATCCAGTCTGGGTTTGGCACAGCGGAGGTTGAGGCTGGGGCTGGAGTGGAGGCTCTGCCATGCGGTCGCATTGGGGTCTTTGCCTCTCCAATGGTGGTGGAAGGGTATGCGCCCCACTTTTAGGGTGCCCCCAGCCACAGACAACGACAACACCTACAGTGTGTCTGCACAACCCCGCAAGACCATCCAAATTCAGTGCTCAGACGTCTTGCTGGGCAAAGGTGTTTCCCTGTGGAAGCAAGATGCCATTAATGCCTATGATCGAGAACCCAGTGTGACCCAGGAGATATCTCTTGTACCTCCTTAGCTACATCCAGCCCTCCTTCAATGGTCTCTACTGATGTGATCATGCCCATCCTTAAAACTTCCTAATTATTTTGACTCGCCTTTGACTGAGTGAACTCAAAAGCAACTTAAAAATCACCTGTGTGTCTGTCCTAGGATCTATCCACAAATAACAACTGGAATAAAGAAGAATAAGTTGCAGAGAATGGAAACCCAGGAGCAAGTGTTAAGGCAACATGCACTGCGTGTATGTTATATACAAGATTAAGGACACACAGTGCCCATTGTCCCAGCACACCCTGAGAGTGATCTTTCATGTTTACACACATGTATTTGTGCATACACAGTGGTATATACATACGATCCTTATAAATTAAAATGAATAATTGAATTATCATAGGTAGAAAGACAGCATGCAACATGGTAAGCAAAGCTTGATCCTTACGATACGTGCATACACACATACTCATTTAGAAACATATACATGTAAATGCTGTATAATATGATTAGTTAGACATCACAGATCTATATGTATATTCAATTATATACACATAGACAGGCATGATGAACCCATTGTAATTCTGTAATAATGCTCATAGATTGTTCCACCCCAATTTGTCACAGATGCATTTAAAACAGACAGCTCCTCCTCAGCAGCAAACAACGACCAGATGTATTTCCAAAGCACAGGAATCACATGCCACAAATTGAAAATAAGCAATCAAAGCCCAAACTTTTCTTTCTTTCTTTCTTTCTTTTTAGCAGGAGAGATAGCATTTAAAAAGGCACACATACATATTACGAGATGAGGATCAGTTTGAAAAGATCCCACAATATCTGTTACCAAGAGCTTTGTTAATCTTTAAAAAACCCCGAATGGCTATTTATAGGGAAGCTGTGAATTAACTAGGCTTTAATAAATAGCTCACAGGCACGGGTGTCAAGATTGTGCTTTTTGTTCTTATATGTGTCTGCATTTGGCAAAAAAAAAAAAGGAGGGAAAAAAAAAGGAAGAAAAAAAGGAAGCTATTATTTGTTATTCGTTTTCTGTAACAATTATTTCAAATTAAAAGCCCATCTGAAGAAAGGCATATGGATGGAGTGGGGGTTCAGCCCTAATTGAACAGCCCAGGACTCGTGAGGTTAATTACAGATATTAACGCTGTTGTTCTTCAGCTTCTTGCCCTCATGAAGGCTCCAGCTTCCAAATGACCTGGCTCCAACAATAAGACTCTCTTTAGCCCATTAACTAATTGATAAAAATGTGAGTGTTTAGAATGAGTCTAATTAAATCACCGAGCCTTACAATTACGAGTCCATTTGGTAGCTGTCGGGAGATGGGTAACCTCAGCTGGCATTGTAGGCGAATAAAAGATAAAAATAAAAGGGAGCTTAACCAAAGATCATTTTGAAAGCTGTTCATTTGAAGACAAAGTACACATTTGCCTGAAATGTATACATACACCACTTCAGACTAGCACGGTGTCATGAAAAGAAAATGGAGCATTTAGCAATCATGGTTTGTTGTTTTTTTTTTTTTCCCCAGAGTGGGCACGAAATTCTCTCCCAGCTGTGTGATGGAATGAGCTACTTTTATAACCGTTTCTGTGTTACGGGGAATAACTGGATGCTTTGGGAGCGTCTAAGTGGATGATGCCAGGTTCTCGATGTTACTCACATTTTTCGCCCCTCTCTTCCATAGCAGAACTCTCTCTGCAGTTGATGTCCCCACATCCACTTTCTGGTTGTGGTGCTGCTCTAGGGACAGACGATCATTCTCAAAGGTCCCATTGGTGAGGTTGGCTTGCTACAGCAGGGCAGATGTTCTCATACGCATCGCAGGTGCCCTTGGGAAGGGAGCTGCAACTTATTTTGCACATGAAACTCCTCTTGAAGGTGTGCCTCGTGTCCTGAGCATCCCAAGTAATCACCACGTCAGAGAGTTTTGCATCTAAAAAAGGATGGAGAAGTAAGTGCCAATGTTTACTGAACAAATGGCTCCATAGAAGGAACCCTAAGCCGATCTCTTCCAACCCAAACTACTCTTTGATTCCGTGATATTATGGCAAGGGCTTGCCAGGTGAAAAAAGACTGAAGCTGGATATCACAGTTACAATAGCAAGAGGGATGGAGGAGGAGAACAGGAGTGATTACACACCGTCTCATGGGAGTTATCAACCATGCTGATCGTTTGATAAGTTTGAAACAAATGAGCGCATGGCTTTTTCAGCATTAAGCTGGTGAACTCGCATCAAAGGAAGATGTCAATGCTAAAAGTTTAAATCAAAAAGCTTCTTAACAAACTGATGGGAGAAAAATCTACCCCAATAATACACGTAAAGATGCTGTCTCTGTCTTGGGAAGTCTCTGAGCTGCAGATATCTTGAAACTGGAACAACATACAGAGGAATTTTCACTGTATGTCTGCCTTACTTGAATAGTCTACAGTAGTTACCATTAGCAAGATACTGGGCTAAACTGCTTTTTGGCTCACCCCTGGCCTGCTGTTTGTATGGTCTTAGGATGCATCTACAGTGAGTGCACTACACAGAGCATGTCTGACAATATCACAGGCACTGAGGAGCCAGGAAGGAGCTTTGCACAGCCTGTGAATGGCAGGGAGTTAGGAGGCAAAGGTCATTAGGTCAGTGAACTATGGAGACTCTGCTTTGGCCTCTGAAGTATGGCCTGGGTATGAACTGCACTTGAGCATTTCTTGGCTCTTTGCATATTTCTAAGGCGTATGGCTGGAGTCTGCCAAGATACCTCTGCAGTGTAATAAAATGGCCAGCCTAACAATTTGCAAGTACTCATACATCAACTCTGAGCCTCTTCCCCTAGAGGATGTTTTCCCATTATTTCCCGGGCTGAAATCTAAAAAATCAAAACACAGTAAGGCAAACACACATCCAGCACCTTTCTGCATCAGTACAAAGTATTCTCACTGCTTGCTGCCTGCCATGTCTCGTTACTGACCATTAGAACATTATTTATGGTGATACTGAGGTAGATTGGAGGGTGAACTGGTTTAATGTGCAAGGTATGCTACACATAGCATTAAAACCAAAAGCACTGTGAGAGCCTTGGCTTTGAGATGTCCTGCAATGCAAGTGCTTTCTGCACAAGCAGGGAAAAGATGAGATCTATATTAGCACGGCAGGAGAAGAAGTCATCTCCTCATCTTCCATTTTTATAGCCCTTCGAATCATCCTCTTTTCTTCTTTCATGAGGAAACCTGGCTTTCTGCATCTAAAATAAACGTTCATTCTTCTCTTTGGTTTTCTGCTTCTTTCTTTCCTGACATAATGTTCTTGCTGCTAATGCTCCCCACTTCACTCCTGAGAAAATTCCTGGGTTTTGGGTTCAGAAAGGGGGTTGTAAGTGGAAATCCTGAACCAAGCAAGGCACCAGCCATGGAGATACTGGTCTGGGCTCGGCTGATATTTCAGGTGTTGTGACTAGACAAGGCAGAAAGGCAGATTTGGATCTAGTCAGAGCTTAGTTCATTTCCGGCTTTATCGATATTTAACCAGCCTTGGATGCTACCCAGGAGGGACTTGGCAGCCAGTTCAGAGCATGGAGCACAGGTGTGATGTGCTCCTGCCAGTTTGCCTTGCTCAGAAGATGGGCAGCTGTGCTCAGTGCTTGACAGTGCTTCCAAGAAGCCTTGCAGAGTAGCCCAAGGTAGAGCCTGCATCCTCAGATTAGTCTTAAAATGGCAGACAAAGATAACCATGTGAAAGTCCTGGAGAAAAGAGGTGATCTCTTGGGTAGATCAAGATGAAAGAGCGTTTCCAGCCATTGCTGTTCACTGAGATGTTCAGGATGGAGGGAACATCTGCTTACAAAAGACCTGGAGAAAAATAGTACAGGGGATCTTTTAATAGACAGAGTAGGCACCGTCTTCCAATTCTTCACGACTGTCTCCATCTGCCAAGCAACACTGCTTCTGCCTTATCTGGATTGACCTTCAGCCAAATGGCTTTGATCCACAGCCCTGTCTCAGCCAGACTTTGGAAGAGGAGGGGAATGGCACAGTTGGGCAGGGGTAACTGGGGCACAGAGCTGGGCACTGTCAGCGGGTGAGTCTATGGCACAGGGAGTTCTCCGCCCCTTTCCGAGGAATTCACACATCTTTTGAGGAATATAAATTGAAAGAGCAAGGCTGATGGGATGGGACAAGCTGGAAATGGAGGAGTCTCTGGTCTAGTTTCTGACAGAATGGAGAGGCTGAGTGGAGGCCCCTTGAGCTCTGAACCAGATGTCTGCATATGCACTGACACCAAGATATAAATCTCCATGAAACTCGAGTAATCAGTAAAGAGATTTTGGTAGTTAAAAGACAAAAAGAAGGATTTGAGGTGGCTGAAAATCTCTATAATTTTTGCGCTCTTCATCTACCCAAACTTTCTCTAAATTATTTTGTGGCAGAAATTCAACTTCCAATCAAAATGTAAAAATAGGGTTTTTGTTTGTTTGTTTGGAAAGAGATTTGTGCATAGGTTTTGAGGGCCAGCAGAGGGAGGAAAGGATCACTCAGCCCATTGTACGTAGGCTGACTTTTCAGTCATTCTCATCTTCCTTCAACAGCGAAGACTATTTTAAAGTGGAAAGAGAATCCTTAAAGCACTCCAATGTGCTGTAAATGTGCTTTTGTGGAAAGCCTCAAACAAAAGTGGACAGCATGCTCAAAAAACAAAGACAGTCTCTAAGAGACTGTCAGCATTTGGCTGCGAATTGCTGCAGGAATTGACATCTTGGCTACCCCTCCTTTCTTCCTTTCCATACCTCAGTGATGCCCATCCTTTAGAGATCTCGTCCCTCTTCCTGCAGCACCTGCATGCATTTCTTCCTCCTACCTACAGCTCCTGAGACACAGCTATTACCTGACTCTTGCTCCATCACATCACTCCTGCTTCCAAAGAGCCACAGCTCTCCTAGCAGTAATAACAGCAAATGCTGGGCAGAGGGCTGAGATGAAGGCACTTGGCTCTATGCTTTTTTTCCAGGGGTATTTATGGCAGATTGATTGGATTTAATTGCCAAAGATCACGTGCAGTATCATACCGCAGGTGTGAATGGAAAAGTAGTAGAAGGAAACATAATTCAGATCAACCACAGACTCAGATTTGCTAAGAATACACCTTCTGCATGGTTGAAATCTCACTGTTTTCATGCTTTCCACCAAGCAAAGGCGAATTAATACAGAAGATTGAAGAATGTGTGTGTGTGCAGAGGGGAGCAAAATCATTTAGAAATGCCTGGAGTAATATCTGAATTGAAGTGTTACTATGCAAGTTCCTTTCCTAAAGACAAAGAAACTACTTACAAATATAAAGTTCCTGTCCTGGGCACATATGGCATAACTGCAGGGTAATAAAGAAATGGCCCATTAAGGAATTAAATGCTCGTTTAGCATCTACCAGGTCTGCTTTATCTGAGGACTTATCGTAATAATTGTTTGGTAGCATACTAAAAATATTAGTATGTATCTCACTGTCGGCAAAGGATGGTGAAAAGAATAGGTTTTGGTTTTAGACATAACAGCACACCCCCGAGAGGCAGTCAGTCAACAGGGGGTGTGAGCCAGTAATGTTTTTAGGCCTGTGAGATTTCGGAAGTACAAGATTTAAGGGCACATTGGACAGTTACATATTTATTTTTGTAACACGTTTCACTGGAACAGATTGCCCAGACAGCTGTGGGTGCCCCATCCCAGGAGGTGCCTAATGCCATGGATGGGGCCCTGGGCAGCCTGAGCTGGTGGGAGGTGTCCCTGCCCATGGAAGGGGTTGGGGCTGGGTGATCTTTAAGGTCCCTTCCAACCTAAGCCATTCTCTGTTCTAGGCATTGAGATTCTTGTATCCTATCACCAGAAAGAGCTGCTTGGGTTGAGAAAATGCCAAACTCAATGCTTAGATGCATCTGAAACTGTGGCCCTCGTTTTCTCACTACCCATCAGCCCATACTGGCATCTGTTTGGGTAACTTCCAAGAGAATAGGTAAATTTCAAGATAGTAGTTGAGATGTGCTGTGAGAGTTCCAGTAAACTGTGCCTGGAACTTTTCAGAGTCAGGAAGACACTGAGAAAATCCTATCTATGCGTACATATAGCTTGATATGGCTGTGGAAAGCAGATGAGCGTATTCTACATGCATAAACACACCCACTTTAATGTGTACCAACGTCAAAGGTCTAAAATATTCCCCTAGCAAGTCCCACATGCTTTTTCCTGTTCTGTGCAAAAGACTAGAGGATCCAATCAGCCATTTCTACCACAAAAACCCTTGGAGGCATCTGGCCCAGCTATACGTAACAGTCCCTTCGTTTTATTTCCTCCCCCTTATGACAAAGCCCCATCCCAATGCACTGCTACAGTGGTTTGCTGCAGAATCTCTTTGTTCCCCTGCAGGCCAGTCCATCTGCCTCCAAGAATCTAGACTTGATCACAAATGCATTTTCAACGCATTGGTGAAAATATTCACTTAAAATTATCTCATTTTCCCTCAGGAAATTTTCAATTAAATAAACACATAATAATTATTTCCTTTAATTACTCATCTCTGTTTACCTGAAGCTAGGGCACCTTTGCCCTTTTACACATCAGAGAGCTGTCAGATTGATTAATTAGTATTTATTCATTTCTTAGTCTCAAAAATTACCTCTGTACTAGGGCCATTTTAAGAAATATTAAATAAATGTCAAAGGGAACTTTTTTGCTAGACATTTAAAGCACAGGTTCAGTTCCTATGCAGTACCTGGGAGCTTTTTCTAACCCAAACCAGTCAGCTGGGGCAGCTATGGAGAGTTACCAAATGAGGTAGAAGATGTGCTTAATTTCCAAGGCTTTCCCTCACTGTACCACGCTTATCAAATACCAGTAGGGTGTATCAGCGAGTCTTAACCCATTTGGGTGATATGGAAGATGGAATCACAGACTGGTTTGAGCTGGAAGGGACCCTTAAAGGCCATCTGGTCCCACACCCCTGCAATGCACAGCGACACCCACAGTTCCATCAGGTGCTCAGAGCCCATCCAGCCTGACCTTGGCTGTCTGCTGGGATGGGACACCACCACTTCTCTGGGCAACCTGTGCAATGCCTCACCTTATTACGAAAAATGTTTTCCTTGTATCCCATCTAAATCTCCACTGTTTTGATAGGGACAAGGTTATTTTTTGATGGAACAAGGTTATTTCTTACAGCCATGCTCCCCTCAAGAAACCTCCAGCAATGGGATAGAAGAATACCCTTCTCTGGAACCTCCTAGGGAGGTCTAATTCAGTTCCCAACCTCTACAGCTGTATCCAAGGCTCTGCTGACCTGGAAAATTACAGTTACAGTTAGTGCCAGCAACAGTCACCCCCTGCCCTGCCCAAACATCTGTGGAGTTCTGCTCTTTCTGTCCTTCACAGCTCCCCACGGCTCCCGAAACCTGCTGCTTTTGCCTTAGCCTTAGAGAGCAGCATGCAGTCAGCTGGGATGCGAACAAGAAAGGGATGGATGATTCCTCTTAAGCCAGTATCAATATGTCTGATAAACTACATTATTATTAATGAAACCATCAATATCAAACTGCAGCTCCCACTCCCTGCTCTTCTCCCAGTTCCTTCAAGCCTTGCCAGGCCTCACCTGTCTCCTTCCAAGTTCCCACCCAGACCCTGTGATGCTGCACTAGTAAAGTGGAATATTGATGCTGTAAGGAGGAGGGCAAATAGAATCAATCTGCCTTACACTGCTGAGCAGCCTCCAGCACTGGTGAAGCAGGGAAGGGGCTCTGTGACTTTTACCTCCCACAGAATCCTCCCGGGCAGGAAGGAATCCAGGTTGGGTTGATTGTTCTTTAAATCTCAGTTCCATGCAGCGCTGACATGTAGAGAGCTTTCTTTTACCAAAGGAAATATATAATTTAAATGTCCTACGCATCAATTCACAATACACATCAGCCCTTCTATTGTATCCCGATGTACTCCATGTTTGCTTCCTTGGAAATGCAGTATGTGCATTTTCACCAAGTTACTTGGTTGTGTTTTCTCCACAACATCACCTCAGCCTTCACTAAAACAAGGCTCCTAAAACCATTCTCTCAGGCTGGATGTCAGGAAAAGTTTCTTCAGCAAGAGGGTGGTCGGGCACTGGGACAGCCGCCGAGCTGCTGGAGTTCAAGGGACATTTGGGCACCACTCTCAGACAGACTATCTGATGTCTGGGTGGAACCAGGAGTTGGACTCACTGATCCTTGTGGGTCCCTTCCAACTCGGGTTATTCTACAGTCCTGTAGTCTTTCCAGTGGAAGATGTTCACATGGATGTGCAAATCTCCACATGAACATAAAGTACTGGCAGATCAGCATCACTTTCGACAGTCAGCAATCAGGACACAGGCACAGCAAAACATGCCATCAAAAGATACAAGAGATTTTACAAATAAAGCTTCAGTAAACATAACTGAGCTGCTCACATGTGTGAAGCCAGTCATGTATGTATACATTTGAAGAATCAGGGCTTATAGAACCAGGACACAGGGGGAGTTAGAAGATAATTATCCAAAGAGACCTACAAAAAATATCGTTGGGCCAAACAGCACCATATGTACGGTATATTGATTTGGTAGTAAAGGGATTATTTGAGTGATAGTGTCTATTCTGTATATTATTCAAATACAACAGATGGGAAATTGGCATGCCCTGTAAAATACAAAATTCAATATTCACCCAAGTGGGCTGATAAATTATCATAAACCATTTATGAATATCCCTCAACCATGAAGCCTAATAATAAAATAAAATTAAAAAAATAGAACTATCAGTCTAGCTCTATCAAATGGCAGAGACAGAGGCATACTCTGGAATAAGGACTCTGTTCTATTATCTCAACTGATCCTGGGCTGTGTTTTCTTCTGCAGCTTGGTCCCACCATACCCAACAGAAGGTATGTTACCACTAGTGATAAAAGAGGCCCATCACCAGAGGACCATCTTGAAGGGGAATACTGATCATGAGAGAGGTTGGCATGAACTGGTAGGTTTAAAGTAAATGAGTCTGAAGATATAGCTTCATCATTAGCCTTCTTTCCAAGCAGACTTCTGTTTGCATTGGCCATGATGTGGACAGTGGCAGTATGTTTGGAAACAGGGCTACTATGGGTAACAGAAGGGAAAGCCAGATAGGAAGCAAACCCTCAGTCCACAGCAACCCACTGGGATGAAGTGCCTCTCTTCACCTCCCTCCAGACAAGGGGATACCCATGCACATAGAAACCATCTGTGGCCTACCAAGCCACAAGCATGGATCACAGGAAAAAGTAAGAATTCATAACAACTGTAGCATGCAAAAGCCCAAAGGAGGTTGGTGTCTGACCAAAGGAAACTTTCAGCCTGGTTAGGAAGTAGGGCAAATTCATTGTCTCTACCCAGATGGTGGCATTCAGCATAGCTGAGTGAGTAGGAAGGAATTTCTCTCTTACAGGGAAGAGCTCGTACCAAATCTTAAGTGGACAGCCAACACGATGCACGAAAATTAGGAAGGGATGAATATCCTGTCTTCCTTCTGTTAGTTTAGGTG
>PPHD01023780.1:0-12351 GCA_002909625.1 Bambusicola thoracicus
CAGACAACTATTCACAGCAACATATGCAATCTTTCACCTCTTCTTCTCAACAGGTTCCTGATTTCCTCCACCTCCTTGAAATATTGGCTCAGCAGTGAAAAGCTCTCTGCAGCTGAGTCACCAGAGCTGCACTCCGACACCTTCAGACTGAGGAGCACGCGCTGCTTCTCCTCATCGATGCTCATCACCTTCGCAGTTACAGTCTGCCCCACCACAAAGTGGTCCTTGGTGTCTGTCACAAACTTGTCACTCATGCTCTGTGCAGAGGAAACAAAGTGGCGAGGATTATTGGACACGGCTGCTAACTGCCAGACGTTGGCCGAGCTTTCCTGGAGAAGGGTTTGAGTTAAGACTTAATGAAAACACCAAGTGAAATTAGCCAAACTAACAAAAAGCTGTCAATTAAAATGAATTATTGACGTCACATGAAATCTCTGATTGAATAATGTCCTTTAGTTCATTTGGGAAGTGAATTTAAATGCAATTATAAAAGCAGCATGTACCACACTGTGAGGAAGCTGTCCAAACACAGGACCCCCAGTCCCACTGCTCCCTCCAGCCTTGCTTAAAAAACACGATTCAGCCTTTTCTGATGATTACACCCATGCTGTTTTATGAACTCAAGCGAATGCACGACTTACCACTTTAGGTGCCAGTCCGGTCACACCAAAAGGGAACTCCACAAACACTCCAAAGGGCATAACCTTCCTCACATAACCAGTCAGCAGCATCCCAGGCTGGATTTCAGAGAAACTTCTCACAACTTGCTCTTCCTGCACGGCAGAAATCACTGCAGATTTCCTGCACAAGATCTGAACAGACAGTTAGGAAAAATGGGAAGATGAATACAAGGAGCCTGATGCCAATCAAATCTCTTGATGCTGCTAGCCATTGAGCTACAGCACTTTTTACACACTAAGCAGTACAGAAGCTCAAATTCTTGCAATTTCAGTTGTCATATTGATCTCCTTACACTAAGATTTAGCAGATGCTATCTCTTAAGTTACTCAGCATTAAAGATGCACGCTTCATCCAGCTGAATGGAAAACTTCCTAATATTTCAGTTCCTCCTTTTAGTATAAAAACTGCAACATTTTTTCTAAGGTTACAATAAGATTAACACTGATGTCCAGAAGCTGTTTGGGATGCTCAGCCATTTCACAACGAGGTCCTCATCTCAATGGGATTCTAGCAGCAGCAGAGCCTCACTCAACAAACAATTATAGTGGCTCTCTGAAGCATCAGTAGCCTGACAGGCACTTCTGCTTCAACACATTAACTGGCGAATATTTTGTTCATTACAGATACTCCAGATTCCTAATAGATTTTTTTTTCTTGTCCTCCATCTCCCTCATTTGATTTGCCAAGATAACAAAGGATACAATACGGTCTCCCTTGTCACTCAGGCACATAACTCTGGGCAAGACATCTCCCTCTTGAAGGCAATGCCACAGGAGCTGAGAGTTAGCAACGAAGTCAGAGAGGTGCGCTGTAGGAAGCCAGGCTATCACATCGCCTCCATCTTCTAAGATAGAAACCTCGAGCCCATTCTCATTCTTCTTCAAGACTTTCACATCAACCATCTGAAAAGGGAAGAAATAGAGTGATATAAAAACCAAAGTGCCTTTCAAGTATGCACAGGGTACCAAATGCTGGCTTTTGACATGGCCTCCCAGCTATGCAAGAGAGAACCTCACATCAACAGGACTGAGCCTCAGAAGCATGCCAGCTCTGATAGCAAAACAAAAGCAATTCTCAGCTCCCAGTGAAATCAAAGACCAGAAACACTCTTGGTTATGACTTTCTGTCTGAAGGGTGAAGGGAATCATTTCATCAAAATTTAAAACCAACAACTGTCACGTTCCTGCAACAGTAACATCCGCAGGGTGTGGAACAAACAGTTTCCAACAATAAAACAGGCAAGCATTTAAGAAACACCCCTCTGAAGTTACTTTTCTCTAAAGTGCAAAATCAGCTGTTTTTGGAGTGAACATGAACAGCATCCAGAAGAAAAAGGATTCCATCAAGGAGCAAAAGTACTATCTGGTACCTCCTGGAAGACTGTCCTGGGTTTCCCTTATCCTGGCCTCTGACAACACAGACCTTGTTTTTGATCTGACCACAAAATAAGAAATGCACACTTAACACTGGTTCCTGACGCCCAGCAGCCTTTTTTTTGAAGCAGAGTTGCTCAAAGTGATTACAAATATTTTAGAGAACACTTAGAGGCAAAAAGAGGAATAGTCATTGAATTCAATACCTCTCCTATTTGATATTGCACTTGCTGTTTCTTCTTTGGAGTACACTCACTTCTGCCTTCAGGAACAGTCCTGCTTGATAACCTGAAGGACAACAAGAGCCTTTCCTGCTGGGGCTCACATTTTAAGACCATTACTTTAACAACCTGTAGCAAAAACAAAGCAAAAACCATGTTAAAAAAACCACATACCTTGGAGGAAAAAAAAAAAAGCTACGTGAGATAGTCAAAGAAGAGCTGTCTCTTTCACGTGCCCTACTTAAATAGATGAAGCTAACTACTACCCAGAACGAAAGGTGAACACCTCTTGGTGTACTTGGTTTCTCCAAGAAAAACTCAAATCAAAGGCAACTCACAGTTGCAGATTTCTCTTTTGCACTCATTCACACAAGGCTTGACATAGGTAAATTAATTACCTGACCGTCGTGGAAGACTTTATCTGGACAGGATATGGGCTCTGAGCTCAGCTCGTTCTTGGGTACCAGACCTTTGACATCATTGTAGAATTTCACAATGCAGCCAAATTCCCTTGCACACACCACAAAGCCATGTGTGATCAGACCTGGTTCTGCATCTTCATAACTGGAGAGGACTGGAAGCTTTGATTGCACAAGAGTTTTCTTTAAAGTAAGGAACAGCTTCTTTTCTGCAGGATTGCACTCCAATACCTACAAAAGCAGAGTAAAACAAGGTTCAAAAAGCACGTCTGCCGTTCTCCAACCAACACAGCAGCTAAGTAGTCAGAATGAAATACAGCCATTTAAAGCAGCTGAAGATCCTTTCAAGCAGCTCTCACCCGACACCTGACTTCATCTCCTACGTTGTACTTCTTCTCAGGCTGCTTCAGGATCACATCAGCAAGATGCATGGATGGCACGAGTCCTTTAATTCCATCAGTAACTTTCACCTGCATCCCAATGGGTTTCAGAGACAATACTTTGCCCTAGAGACCAAAAGAGAGAAAATGATCAGTAAATTCAGCGTCAAAAGTAGGCTACACTCAGGTAAGAAGCAATCAGGACACTGCACCACATACTTTTACTAAATTTGACAAGCTCCATAGAGTAAAATCTCAGTTTAACCCACACCAAATTAATAAACATTTTACACATTGCATAATGCTGTTTTACAACCTAAATAGTGTCTACTTCTGTAGAATTCCTGTCAACTCTGGTAAACTGGAATTGCTTCCAGAGATACAACCAACACAGTCATGACTCTATCATAAGAATGACCCACTGATTGCCTTGCCACCATTAACAAAAAGCTGAACAAAACAGAGAAAGATGAGTATCACACTTTGTTATTGAAGCCCTTAGAAGGAAAAGTTATTCTTCTTACTTACCTACCACAAGTCTGGATCAGAAGTTAAAAGAATATACACATTAAGCAGAAAAAAATGTACATTATCTAGGGAATTTCTCTAAGTACAACTGCTCCATAGTGTCAGTGCTTAAGGAGCTCACCTGCATGACATCCCCCGTGTGAATATCTTCGTATCGCAGGAAACGAGCTTCAATAATTTGGCTACGAAAGAGACAGAACAAGAGATGAACTGTCAGGCAACTTATTATAAAAAAAAAAAAAGCCAAGACAAGAGGAAACAATCTCCTTTTCACTCTCCTTTTCACCTTGTCTAAAGTATCCTTTATACTACACATACCCAACACTCTACATCACCAGAGTTTTGTGCTTTGCCCCAACTGACCAAGACAGCACTCTGTATAAAGGACAGGGAGGTTCACCAGTTTCCATTCCTAGTGACAACCACCAGGCATGGCTCTATGGAAAGAGAACCCACAACCTGCACTGCCTAAAGCAGACAGAAATACTAAGAGGGAGAAGCAAAACGAGCTGGGACTTGGAAGATCAAGGTTCAGCTTCCTGTTCAGTTACAGTCTTCTGACATAATCACAGCAGAAGTCATTTAGTCCCACTGAGCCTCAGCTCACCACATATATATACATATAAGTATATATGTATGTTCCTACAGTTAAGATAAGAGCAATGTGATAGCCACACAACCTGACATGACACAACACAGACAAAAGCTAAAAACTCCAAATGGCAAGTTCCAGTTCCACAAAGCAATGCAGTACCCTCCACACTGACCAAACCCTTCTGATCCTTCAACTAAATTTACTATAGGAGTTTGTAAAACTTACTGCTTCAGAGATACTATGCACATCTCATCCATCAGGCTGTAGTCAATGATTCGACACTTATGCTTACATCCAGCCTTGAACGCTGCAGGTTTAAAAGATTTTCTGGTTTTTGATAGATGTTTCAACTAGAAAAACAAATGGGAATTCAGTGTTTGGAAAATGGAAATGCTTACATAGCCCTTAGGTTGAAGTAGTAGTAACTGACGAAAATCATTCTTCCAACATACCCCTTGTGCAGCAAGTTGTACCAGCTCTTGTGCAACAATCCACCTACATCCCAACCCAAACAGGGGAGGCTGCATTTAGCCAACACCTTCCACATTATCTTGATATTATTTTGTATTTGTCTCACAAAGAACATTATGACAGGAAATAAAACTTTGTCTTAATTTCCTTCCCCAAGAGGCTAAGAGATCTATGAAGGAGTTCCCTTCACTGGTGCTTACCCGTGCGAATGCAAGCATGCCATCATCAAGCTGAAAAACAGCACCAAACTGCTTGTAGAAAGCCTTCACTGTAGACTCTTCTACTACCGCCCCTATGCGATCGTTGGAGAGCTGGTTTGGGGAACCTCCAGGGTGGAGGAAGGCCTGCCGCAGAGTAAGCCGCACCACCTTGGAGGTGGGGTGGGTAGAGAGGATGCAAGCCTTCACCTAGAAGATAGTGTTTGTTATCAGTATAACATCACTATAGATAGAAAACTGAAGGACGTCATATTGTTCATGGTTTTTAGGCATTACATTTGATGCCTGAACTCTGCTCACGTATGAGCACTTAACATCTTCTCGGCTTTAACAGTTCCATAGATCAGGTTTTCATTGCATTCATTTGTTGTTTATGGCCTAGGCTGGTACCAACACAATGAGTGGAAGACAACCACAGAACTCACTTGCCATCATTCACGAGTCTCTCATGCTTTCCTAACAAGTCTTCCATTACCCCAGGAATGGCTACACCCTTTACAGCCCTAAAGCAGCTATGATAATCATTCAAACGAAAGATAGAAAAGATTCTACTGAAAAACATCCTTCCTCAAAATGCTGCTGGAGAAGATAACAGATGTTGTAAGCAATGCAACTCCAGTCAGGCTTCATCTTCTTACCTTCTGATTAGGGGAATAATTTGTGGATTTCTCTGGGTCCACATGCATGAAATCCACTATGCCAGTGAAGGAAGACAGAAAGGTCAGACTGATACCCAGCGGAGCCACCTAGAAAGGGGAAGGAAATTATACACAAAGATGCAAAAAAAAAAATAATTCAAGAATTCAATTAGCTTTCAGAAACAGAGAGCAACTCACACATTCACAAACAGTCACCTTGCACTAAACAAGCACATCAGAACAGACAACTGCTAACAATTCTGTTTTCTACACTGTTCTGTAAACAATCCTTCAGATTTTCCACTAATGTTGTCCTTATTCTGAGGAGTGCTGCAACAGTGTTGAATACTGTCCTAAGCACAGACCATAGAAAAAAAAAAACCATCCTGTTCTTCTCTATGGTTTATTGCCATCTCCTGGCCGAAGCCTTTATACTCATAGCATCAGAAGCATGGCAAAGATCAGACCTTAGGTGGAACCACTGGGAGCACCCAGCTGAAAACAGTGTCTGCTCTTCTCATGTAATAGAACTCAAACACAGAGTTTTCCAGCTTACCAACTACCACGTCCATTTTACCTGTATCTCTTCAGGAAGGCTCAAAAGTGAAAAATGAAAAAGAAAACAACCCACAAACAAAATCACAGCTCACCTTCTGCACTTGAGCTTTTACCACCAGCCCTGGCAGTAGATTAGAGAGTGTCCAGTTCTGTTGCTCTGTTGCAATGGATGCAGCAACCTCTGATCGATCAGCAGACAAACGGACCACTCTTCCTTCATTCTTTACTTCCTCAATGACGCAGTTCAGGCTCTGCCCTATTTTCAAGTCAGACCCTACAAAAGCAAGCCACAGCATAAATCCCCTTCCAGGAACACTAAGGGATTCCCTTTTGTCTGTAGTTTACTCTAAAGCATTTTCAGAGTTCCCTCTATTTTAAGAAGCTAAAAGACCTCATCAAAGTGAGGTCTACTGCCAGCAAGGATCAAAGGGCTTGGAACAACAGCATGGTCTGGCAGAAAACAGAGAATCTAGTGGCTTGCTGCTTATCAGCCATTGCTGTTCTCAACAGTTTGCAAAGATTCCATCGTGACCCAACCCTCACTGAGGTGCACCAACACCACAGATAAAGGGATTGAAGCTCAATGTCATTCTCCACATTCATTTTAACCTCAGTAGCTCTTCTTGTAATACTACTTACCTCTCTTGACTGCTTTGATGTAATTTTGGGCTTTCTGATGAGGAAGGAAAGCATGAGTCCCACTGACTCCAATATCAATGAGGTAGCCATGGTCTTCTACACTAGACACAAATCCAGAGAGCAGCTGTTGGGAGGGAAGCATTGCAATTCAGTAATATGAAGAAACAGCTGAGTCTGCAGAGAACGCACCTCTGATGAGAGATTTACCACACAAGGACCCACTTGTTCCATGAGGCCAGAGGCAACACTCTTTTTTACTAGACAGCTCACCTGACAGTGGGGGTCTGAACTCTATCTTTGTCCAGTTAAGTATGTATGGAGTTAATAGACAAGTAGGATAAAAATAAAAATGGAATGCTCAAATACAGCAGGTGTTCCAACTGCAGGCACAAGCCTGCAATCATAAAGCTGGAAACACAAAAATTAAACAACCAACCACCTCTACAAGATAGGCTGTTAAATACTACCAAGATCCAATATTGCCCTCTCCCCCCAGGTCTATTCCCCTGGTGGAGGCAGCTCGCTGTTCTGTTCTGATCACATACAAGGACAAACTGAGGTGTTCCACTCACGCACTGCAAGAAGCACCTCAAAAGGGTAGAAAGGCTGTGAACACATACCATGCCTGATGTTAGTGCTGATGCATTCAGACCTTTGTTGACGTTTTTAGGGTTGATGGACAATTTGATACTCCGACGTCCATCAGCACTTTTCTCAACACTGGTCACAACGCACCTGACCAGCATCCCTGGAGAATACAGGTCTGAGAGAGAATTCAAGTCCTGCCCAGAAACATAATCAAAAGTAAGCAAGCATACAAATATGACAATACTGCATTATGCAAGAAGGCCAGAAATTGTTACTGAAAGAGCTTTCGAAATCAAAACTTCTTAGGAAAGTCCTCAAATCTCTGACAACGCTACAATAAAAGGCAGGAAATATCACAAACACCACAATCTCAATATAAAGGCAGGGACAACACTACATACTAGAAAGTCTGCTAAGTTTTGCCTAAATAGAAATACCAGGCAGGACAGAGCCAAGATGTTGCAGCTGAGGACCAAAGTACATCTTCAGAGAGAGACACCAACCTCACCACCCTCTTCAACAAAGAAAAACATCACCACTAAGTGGCTAGCATCCAGCACATTGTATATTCCACAACAACTTAGGGAGAGCTGACAACAGATAGATGGAGTAGCAAACTGCTCCATCCTCTTTCTTTCCAAGAAGCTGCATTATCAGGAAACTAAAAATATTGTTCGAAATAGCTGGACTCAGAGAAAGTATCAATCAGTACTATGCAGCAGAACACTGTATGCAGAAACACAACAGGATTATCAGGACCACACTATTCCCCACAAGCTCTCTGAGAGACAATGGCACCTTCACATCATCTTCCAACCATTTCATTAACTTCCTCACTTAACTGCCTACAGCCAAGGATCAGTATTTAGCCACTGCAGCAAAAAGAAAGCATAAATCTATCCAAGTTTAACAGGCTGTCTATGAAGTTCATGCAATATTTAACCAAGGCTAAGCTGCTGCAGGCAAACAAGCTATCTGTGAGACACCAGAAATTAGGCTCCCAAGCAAGTCTTCGGGGTTGATTCTGAGTTAATTTCCCCTAGCTCCCAGACAGAAATCACAGCCCTGACCCACAGACTCACTTCCAGCAGCTCCCCTTGGGTCACTTGCTTGCTCAACAATTCACTATAGGCGTCGCTGATCTGTGTGACCGGCACAAATCCTGTGAGTCCATTGGGCAAGCTGATGACCAACTCAAAGACACTGACCTCTTTTATACAACCAAGGAACAGCATCCCCTCAGAGAGCTCCTGGGAAAACAGAAAAAACAGCACACAGTGGTTATCTTGGCAAGTCAATGATAAGAATGTGGTAGACACATTTCCGTCCTGAATTGCTGCTGTGTGTTACAGGTTTTAATGAAGGAAAACATTATTTTTACCAAGCTCATTAAGAGAGAGACGCACAAAATAAAACATTTATCCACAAACCTTAATTGTGAGTGGTTCAATGCTAATAGCAATGTCTTTAGCAGGAGCTTTTATGTCTGCCTTGAACTTTTTCTGCTTCCTATGATCCCCTTCACTCCTTTTTCTCTTCTGCGTTTGTTCTTCATGGTGAACCTAAATTAGATTGTAAGCAGAGAAGAAAAGAAGAAAAGTAGACAACAAGATGAACATGATGTTAAGGCAGAACTCAACTGTCAGGAATAAAATTAGATGAAAATACAAGATTGGAGAAAAAAGGAAATTAGCATGTTAATTTCTCTATGCCTTCATGGGAGTCTTCTAACATATCACCTTTTAAGCCGAGGCCAATCTTTCATAAAACCATGAACCATGGGAGCAGAGAGAAGCAGTAAAGCAAACTGCACCATGCTCCACGGAACAGAAAAAGACCAAACTTAGTTTGTCCACATGCAACAACTCCAGTGGAACAACGCAAGTATCTCAGCACCAGATGCTTGTTCAGCATCTGATGGTAATTTTCATTGAACTTCCCTGACATCACATTCAACACATATCAGATATCTGGGATCTTTAAGAGATCAGAAGCAAGGAGGATGCCAGCAGTTATCTCTTTATGGAAGTCTCTTCTATACATTACTATAGAAGTAAGGGATGGGAAGGATTTTAGGTCATATTCTGACAGCGGATAGAACTCTAAGGCTTACTCAAGAACATACAACTGACATACATCAAACAAGTTATCCTGCTCAAACTTTGGCTTTGCTTTTTTTCCCGTTGTCTCTGTGGGCTTCTTCTGGATTCCCCCTCGAGGAAAGTTTTCTTCCATGGACGCCATACCTGCGCTTCTATAGAACAACGACAGAACAGAAGTTAAACGTGCAGCTGTTAGACTTGTCCCTCACAAACACTGAGATAGTATAAGACTGAATTATCCAAAAAAACTATGAAAGAAATCCAGACGGCTGCTTTCCAGGCAGTCAGTGAGGAAAAACAAAAAGCTCACAACGTATCTGATATTTCACTACGCTGGAGTATTACAAGAGCCCATGTAAACACATGCTTTATATGACTAATTAGTCACATTTAAAGCGGTCTGTCAAACACTTAACGCCTCTTAACCCACGGAAACGTACCATGAAAGTCCAGCGAGGCGCGGTAAGCAGCAAACACCTTCCTCAGCCGCTGGCACAGAACAGACCGCACCGCTCAGCCCACGGAGACCCGGATTGCCCACCCCAGGCCTGACCTCAACGCCACCACTCGCACCGCTCCTAACCTCACGTGTGCCGCTCTCCGCGTGCCCCCGGAAGCAGTCCTCCAGGAGACGGGCAAAGGTCAAAGGGCGGGCGGAAGCGGCGGGCCATCCCCGAGGCCGGGCGGGGGGCGGGACGGAGGGAGTGTCCTGCTTCCGTGGACAGCCAATCAGCGCGCTGCGCGGTGGCTGCGCGCGCAACTGGGCGCCCGCCATCTTGTGGGAGGGCGCTGAAGAAGGGCAGAGCGAGGCAGTGAAGAAGGAGTCCGCTGAGGTGCTTGGGGGTGACTGCGGTGGGAGGGAGCCTGTCTGGCCTGGGTCTCTGTCTCCTGCTCTTTTTGGGGGGCTTCGCCGCTGGGTGGGAGGGCGGCTGTATGTAGTGTTGAGCTGTGGCTGTTTTCAAGGGCGCTCGCGACCTTCAGGCGCTGTGCCGCCTCCCGGTCTCCGGCCCTTGGTGAGGCAGCGCTGGGGCCGCGGTGTTCTGAGCCAGCATCTGTGAGGGGCAGGTCGAGGGCAGAGAGCTCTTCTGTAAAGAAAAGCTTGTGTTGTGCTGTCTGGACTCCGAGCCGCCCTCGGAAGGTTCCCAGTGGCTCTTCTCCAGGGTTTTGCTTTGGCCTTGTGTAACTAAAAGATGAGGTTGGTTTTCCAGATCGTCTACCCCAAATGTCTGGGGAGGTTTCTTTGAGAGTTCTTGCTGTTTCACCACCAGCTGGTGTAAGCAGGCATCCCTGACTTAACAGAGGTGTTACAGGGTCGGGTTTGTGCAAGGGTTGTGTTCATGACTGCAGAACCAGCTACACCCATTCCCCATATCTATTTTACAGGTTGCCAGCGGCTACAGCATCTCTGCCAAGCTTGGTAAGTAATGTATGGCACGTGTGCTTCTATTGAGCTGAGGTATAAAATAAGCAAGTATCTGTCCTAAGTATAAAACTAAAGCGTAAGAAAAGGATACTCTTAGAAAAGATATCTCTAAGCATTAAAATCTCTTGTACTGTAAGGAAGGTCAGACACTGAAACAGACTCTCCAGGGTGTTTGTGGAGCCTCCATTTCTGGAGATACTCAAAACCTAATGACAGGTTCATGAGTGACCCTGCTTTGATCAGGTTGGGGTTGGACTATGTCATCTCCAGATGTGCCGGCATCAGCTACTGAGTGATTCTCCAAGTATGCTCCTCTATGTTTGGTAGGCTGTTGTGTTAACTGGCCTCTTGCGGTAGACCTGAAATTTTGGTCTAGATGGATACAAAATGCAAAGTTATGCCCTCGTGTGCTTGGTGATTTCACTGTACCTGTGAAAACACTTACAAGGTCCCATAGTTGCCTCAGTTGGCTTGCTGGTATAGCTGAAAACTGAGTAGAAATACGTGTTTTAGCCTGATCTGGTCAAGTAGGATATGATGGTAATGTACAACTGTGAGTAGGGCAGGTCTTAATGACTAAATACTTGCATTCTAATATAGCATGGAAGTTGCAATACAGCATTTTGAATTGTAAAATGAAGCAGTGGTCTTGCCTGAACCAGGTCACCGCTGAGCTTTTGGATGTGCAGTTGAAGCTATTCTCTAGCTGAGCTTAGGGAGAGTAACTAAAATTAAGTATTGCAAATTCCTGAACAGCTGTTATGAAATTGTACCGAATGGTTGTGTAGGCAGGACTGGCAGGTTGTTTTTGAGGAATATTCCTTTGTCTGTACAATGATAACAACTACTTTTTACATATTTAATTTCTTTCCATGAACTCTGGAAAGTCTGAAGTGCTCTCCCTTTCACAGCCCCTTATTTTCTTGTCTTTTAAGATGCATGTGCCTGTTCTTCATGTTTATGTAGTATGTTAAATGTCCTGAAAATGTAAATAGCTGTCAGTGGAAGAACTAAGCACAGCAGTTTGATCTTCTATTGATCCTGTCCAAGTGACTGTAAAACTCATTAACTGTCTTGTACTGCTTGTTAGAACCAGCAACCATGGCCGGCCACGACTCAGGATCTCAACACCAGTTCACTGGATTTCAGAAGTACTTCAATTCCTATACCATCACAGGCAGGAGGAATGTATGTATCATGACAGTTTTTGTAGTCTAGTAATTATGATGTTTTCTGAGTTCTAGACTGACAGTAAACACTTTTTTTTTTTTACAGTATGTAATAGCAACATATACAGGCGTTGCAATGCTCATCTTGTACTTCAAGCTTCGACCTAAAAAGAAGACTCCTGCTGTGGCAGATAAGTAAATGGTACGTGGCCAGTGTTCTTCCAGAAAATGATTCAATTGCAGCCTGGGAAGAAGGAGTGACAAAAACCGCTAATAACAAAACTTAATTAGGAGGAGAAACAAAACCTTAATTACAGTATAGTTTCATTTTGGGGGGGGGGGGGGGGG
>PPHD01023781.1:0-12351 GCA_002909625.1 Bambusicola thoracicus
TGTGTTGAGAGACATGGTTTAGTGAGAACCATTGGTGATGGGTGAATGGTTGGACTGGATGATCCTGCGGGTCTTTTCCAACCTTAGCGATTCTATGATTCTATGATTCTAAGTGTTTTACAATAAGGGTAGTGAAGCACTGGCACAGGTTGCCTAGAGATATGATGGGCCTGTCCCTGGAGACACTCAAGGTCAGGCTGGATGGGGCTCTGAGCAACCTGAACGAGCTGTAGATATCACTGTCCATTGCAGGGGAGTTGGTCTAGATGGCCTTCAGGGGTCATTTCCAACGCAAATGATTCTATGAGTCTATGACTTTCTTTCCCATCTTGTTTATCTTTTCTCTTTCCTGATCTGTCCTTCTGCTTTCCACGATACATTCCATGGTACTAACTTGCTTTCAAAGCTGCTTGCTTTTCCTAACAATTTGGGGTGTTGAAGTTTGCTCCCACAGCTCCCTGTACCTGCCAGCTGGACAGGTAATTCCCAATAAAATTAAACATGAGCATGCAAGGAAAGATCAGAGATCAAAAGCAATACCAGCTCACTGGCAGGAAACTTCTGCTCAGACCTGGTAGCAATATGCTGGTGTTGAATTTTCCTTAACTCCTTCCTGCCAATTTATCAGGCAGTTATATTTCATTTCACTTCCCATGGAGATTTTCTTTAGTCAGTACAAAGTGCTGATACCATAAAATCATGTTTGTGACAAAACACAGAATTGCTGCCATCAGGACCTTTAAATGGACTTCTAAAAATTTCCTTGATGGGAGCAAGACATGGAGCAGCAGCTCCACAGGTAACGCATGCAGAAATGGGACTCCCAGTGCATTCACAGATCCACAGGAATGGCAGCACATCTTGGTGACAGCAAGTAAGGGCATTGTGAAGGGAGCCAAAGAAATCTCCACTTCTGTGAAGCTTCCAAACTCAAAAACCAACTCTGCAGATGTGGGAAGAAATGAGATTCCCTGCTCCCAGTCCATGTGAAGTTGATACAGCGCTACCAAATGTGTTAGCATACACCATGCATAATGTAGGAGGTTTGCATAAGATTGAAGTTTACAGCAAAGATTTCAACCTATGAATTTTACGTAAGCTGTTTCAAGTAGAGATAATCAAACTGTGTGTGATGTCTCACAAGCCTGTATTATAACAGAGTATTTTAATATAATTATCTGAGTTCAGCACAGAGTTCACTATAGACTAATTAGTATATAGTTGAATACCTCTGATAGCTCAACACTGAGCTGTTTCCTGGAGTCTTAAAACAAAACACAGTAATGTTGGAGATGTCCTATAGCTCCCTCTGGCCTCCAGAGATTATAAACGGAAATCTGCTTGCAAGTATTTCACTTACAGTCCTTGCTGGGATGGTAAACAGGTGAGTGGCTGATGAGACCACAGGAAACCAAGGTGCACAGCACTGAAATAGCTCAGCTTGCAAAATCTGTCTCCAAATCAGCTTTCACAATGCCTGTGCCAGCCCTCCCAGATGGTGACTGTGAGATGCAGCTTCTGCATCAGTGCTGGTGACAGCAGCCAGGAAGGTGCCCTGCTGCCTCCAAAACAATCATTGAATCATTGAAGTTGGAAAAGACCACTAGTCCATTCATCAATGGATTGTCTAGTCTAACAAAATATGGTGAGCAAGGCTAAATATGAATGTCTCTATCTCCTTGTCCTGGGCTGCTGTGTGCCTGTCTCCCAGCCCAGCTCTTCCTACTGCTGCTCTGCTGCTCTTTTCTTCTTTCTATTCTCAGAAAGTCCCAAATTGGGTTCATTACCTAAGTCACAGGTTGCCACTGATCATGCCTTGTGAAACAGCAAAAATGAGTTGACTGCCAAGCAAACAAGATATTGGAATTCAACATATATCTTTATTTTGATTCTCAGTAAACCTAAATTTGCATCCAGAGCCATCCACATTGAAAAGTACTTTCAAACGGTTTACAAACCCAGTGCTAACCCACTCCTAATTAGAAGTCAGGCAAACTGGCAGGACAGAGGGACAGAAGCTGGAATGCTTTTAAGCTTGGAAGGCTCCAGCACAAATGCTCCAAAAGCAAAGCAGGGAAGGTGGTGACATTATTGCCAGCACTAATGTGGTGACATAGCTTCTGGGACAGGTGTGTATGGAGTGATGGAAGACTCAGAGATGAGCCTTTTCATTGGGAAGTAGCCAGCACTATCAAAGGAGAGGAAACTTGAGGGGTCATCCCTCCTGTTTGTTAGAGAGAACAGGGCCAGCACAGCTCATGCTGAAGGAGAACTTTTTGCATCCACACCCGGGAGATGCATGAAGAGCCCCAGGTTCAGCTCCTGATACAAGGAGCATCCTTACCCAACATCTTAGCATCACTTGGATGTCACTATCTGACTTCTAAAGGCCTCCAGATTGTGGTGCGTTGTCCCTGTGAGTCACGTCAGTCCTGCCAGGTCCCTGGAGAGGCTCTGGGTACTACTGTCACTACTGGGCTAGTCTACATGTAGCGGAGGCTCGGTGGCAGGGAGTCACTGAGCTAGAACCCGTTTCTCTTGAGGTACTGGGCCCTCCTGATCACACTGTTGACATAGTTGTTGTCTCTGCTGCAGGGGTCTTCATCGTAGATCTGGAGGTTGCCGGCTCTTGCATGGTAGGTGCAAATTCCCCCTGGAAGGAGTCAAGAGGAAGTTCTTATGGGCTGAGCAAGCAGAAATACAGGTTTGAAAATAAAAATTCCTAGCCCAAAAGGCAGTGTGTCTCACTGAACATATGCAGTACCACTGAAAATTGCTAATTGTGTCTTTAATACTGAAAAGCAACTCATTTCACAGAATCCTTATTTCTGTAGTTAAGGAACCCATTGTTCTCTCTAAATGAGGGTGGGAACAGCACAGTGACCCTATGAAGGGCTGTCTAAAATGGCGGTGGCAGAGCAAGGATGGGAGAGCAAGAAATAGCATAGAGTGAAAAAAATGGCATGCAAACATGGATGATTACCAAACATGGATCCTATGCTTCCTTGGCTGAATGTTATAGCCTGTCCCAGCAATCCTGTGCTGGCCTGCTGTTTTGTGATTGCCTCTTTTAAATGAGAGGAAGATCTTTTATTTACTGATTGATTCAAGAGATGCTGAGATGCTGTACAATCTGCCAGCCTGATGCTTTTATTCCTTCAGAGGTGATATCAGCAAACACGCAGCACTCTCATTTGGAGGCCTCTGCCTCACACAAATGAAAGTTCTTCACCTGGTGTTAATTAAGTGTTGTTAGAAAGCTTCTTGTGTTATTTGAATTGGGAAAAAAAAAAAACAAAAACCCACAAACCTAAAGACGTGCAGTGTATGAGTGAAAAAGGAGCCCAGTAAAAGAGGGTGAACCCACACCTGTGTGAAACTGCCTTGATGTACATATCCCAGTACAGATTGCAAACTAAATTGCTGACAGGGAAAACTAAAAGTGTGCTATTTGTCAATTATTTCTGGTCTAAGGATTTCAGCTGCTCACAACCCGGTGGTGCCAGTAACACAGCTTCCCCTCTTTGTTCCTGCACATTCCTACACGTCACCCCAGCACGCTCCCACATGCTGTACCTCGCAGCTGCTGGTCCCAGCTCCAGGCAGGGTGCCTTGCCCTCACTTCGTTGATTCCTGCCACCAGCATGCTCGAACACTGGTTTATGTGCTCCTCGCTGTCCCACATCCCAAAGGGCTGATAGTACCTCCTGTCAATCTGGAAAAGTCAAGCAAGAAGATCAGTTTTTCTTGGAACACAGCCACCACTATAGCTTCACCCTGCTCTCAGCACCCGCAGGCTGCGATTCATAGGGACCCCATATCCCATTGCTAAAGGCAGGGCGCTCACTGGCTGAGGTGAAGCCTTGAGGCACCCAACATACCACCACACTGTCATATAGGATTATCTTCCTGTGTGTCCCAGCTGTACCTGCATCAGGCCATACCGCTGCCGGCCCTGGTCCCAGCCGTTGTCCAGCAGCAGGCCAGCACGGCTCTCCTGCGAGATGATGGCAGCAATGAGCGCTGGGTCCAAGCACAGCCTTCTGGCCACTCTCTTAATGGGCACCTCGTATTTCCTCAGGCGAATGACGTCTGCTTCCACCGTCCTCCTCAGAGCAGCAGGGCCTGCAGCCAGGGCAGAGACAGCCTTACCCAACAGCCCCCTCAAAAATGAAGCCTGGTGAGGACACTGAGGATGCCAAGAGGAGGCACAGCGTCGCTCTGTAGGCCGACAAGTCAAGCCATGCCTGATACCTACCACAGTCCTGGGCTCTTACGGCTGTGCAGGAAATTGTGGGTGCTTGAAGAGCACTGATATCGCCATAGCAACTGTAGCTCATGGATGGTGCTGAAAAATTAAATGGAGGTGTATGGAAACATTAGATCTCACAGCAGTATCATACAGCTTACTGCAGGTGAATACAGGCATGAGGTGTTCATGCAGACCCGTGATCCAAAACACCTCATGTTCACTGTGCTTATACCGTTGCCGCTGCTGCCTATCAGTGATGTTATCAATTACAGCTAAAGAACAGGAAGTTATTATTTTCTAGTCAAATAGATTGAAATAAATTATATCATGTCATTTTACACAGACAGGTGTCTTCCCTGTTAAATGTAAAGGTTGCTGTGGGGGAAGGAACCACAGCCTCCGTATTTACTTATTGACGTCCCCCAATGTCCAGCCCCCCTCAGATGATAGCTGGTGGCACCTGAGCACTCTGGCTGGGAACACCTCCTGCATCCCTCTGCAGCCCAGTGGGGAATTAACTGAGGAGAGTGCATGCCTCAACCTGGGAAAATTGCCCTATTTGTTTCCTCAAAACCCAAGAAATTCATAGGCTCCATCTATCAGCCTATGACATTTGTGAGATCATTCTGAGCAGGCAGGGAGGTCAGATAAGGCTGGATGGGTGTTTCTGTGACTGTGTGGCAGGGTGCTCACCACAGCAGACCAAACCCAAGCCCGGGCTCACCAAACAGGGCCGAAAGGCCCAGCAAGAGCAGCGCAGTGACCATGGTGGTGGCTCTCCTCAGCTGCCCCAGGACACCTGAAAACACAACATGAAGAAGTTGGAGCTGATCTTCAGCAGCCCTGGAAGAAAGTGTGCATAGTAAAATCTCCCCCACTCCTGCACATCTCTCACTGACTTCAAAGCGTGGTGACGGGAGGAGATGGGAGCCCCACTTGCTTATTTCTTACTTATTCAGGAGGGTTTGGAGGGGCATCTCCTCCATCACTTGTACTGCCGTGCCATCATTATCACATCGAGAGGGGAGTACTAAGCTGGTGGCCATTGTCAGCAGGGATGTTTTGGCCGGCCTGTTGTTCGCTGATACAATAAAACCTCTGCATACATTCAGGTGTCTCATAATGGCAGATAATCAGTAATAAATGCCTCTTGTGTTTATCAATAAAATTCCAAAATATCATCAGATAATAGCTACTGACTGGAAAAAAAAATCATCGATTGCACTTGCCTTGCTGCAGAGCACATTAAAACCATGCAGTTTTACAACTTACAAATGTTTTTTTTTCCCCCAAGAGGGTTCTGAGTACAAAACAATGCCACAACCCTTGCAGGCAATCCTCCTGAAATGCTATTAGCACCTGAAAATGCCTTATTGATTTTAATAAGGCTTGACCTTTTCTCCAGCCTAATAATTATTTCTACTGTAAACTAGACTACATGGATGTTTGAACACAAACAGTCCATCCACGTCACCTGAAAGACTCCAGTGCCCTGAGAGAGATTATTCAGGTGGCAAAACCCACTGCCTGAGCTCAGGTTGAGCCCTGACACTGAGTACTTCTCTGAGCAATGAGATCAAGCTGTAGGTGTCCCCGCTCATTGCAAGAGAGTTGGACTAGGTTATCCCTCAGAGTCCCTTCCAACTCAAACAGTTCTATGATTCTGTGATTCTGTTTGCAAGAATAGAATGTTGGATCAGCACAGCTTGACCCAATACCTCTTAATTCAATGGCAAGTCCATATGGGGCCCCAGCTAGCACTATGATTTGTAGCTGCTCTCATGTGCAGAAAATTGCCATATAAAATTTCAAGTTATCAACCTTTTTGTTTCCTGCCTCACCACAAAAATCATCACAAGCCTTAAGTAGAAATAGTACAACAACTGCAATAACAAGACAGTAAATCAAAGCAAAAATCAAGGCTTCTTCCCCTGAATATCTACTCTGAGTGGATTCATACTCACCTGTCTTCAGTCGGCCTTGCTTTGAGGCGGGTCACTCGAGGAGTTTTATATATACGGGAATGGAAAGGTATCCACCCTCTGGGCTTTGGAATGTTAATTCCTACCTGTGTGATGACATTTGTTATAAAGTGTAACAAGCAGTATATAATAAGAGCTTTGAACCCTTCTGTTTCGTTTCATCCAAAGATTTGCACAAACAGTGGTTACTAAGACTCGGGGCATTTCTGTGAAAGGAAATAAATACTGTTTTTCCTCCATCAGTGGCTACACTGATGCTCCATAAATGAGTTGCAGAAAGCATTGCAATGAATCATTGGCAGGGACAGGCAAAAATCAGATCCCTCATAGTATTCTCCTTGCTTTATATCTCAGATCAGCCAGGGCACGTTTCTGCAAGGGTTTTTGCCTTATTTCCTCGAGGACTTCAGATTTGTGATTGTCATGCTTTCATAGGAATTCAAAAAAGGACAATTAAAGAAAACCATCTCTCTGCTTTGTTGCTTACAGCAAGCCCAATTTGGGCAGGCAGCTAACAGACTTTGAGAGCAGAGGCAGAGTTTGACTTCCCTAGCTGGGGAGGAGGATGGATGCTGCAGCTGAGGAAGAAGGGTATTTGCACCATATGGTTGAGTTACTTTTTCTGTATAGAAGTTAATAAAACCGGCTGAGTCATGTGGAGACTGAAAAATCTGGGTCTCTGAAGCCAACGTCTCTCTCCTTTCCCTCCTTGTTCTCTTCACCCAACTCTGCCTAGCAGGGGTGGAAGCTAACAAAGCAAGATTTTCTCCAGGGTAGCTTTCTTTTCATCATTTAATAAACAACAAATCCATTTATTCCTCTATTATTTTTGGTTCTCTTTGTCCTTGAGTCTTTCTGAGTATGAAATACTGTTTTGGCCAGATATTAACTTCTAAGTTCAAAACTAGCTACGGTTACGAGTCTTTACAGCACAGGATGTCATCAAGTGGGCTGCGTCCCCCTAAAACCCATGAATACAACTATTACAGACCTAGATCATGTGTCAGTGGGGAGCAGAACATTTAGCCCTGCTGCTACACAAGGGTTGCGTTGGGTTGTGGTGAGTCCTAAGCCACTCATTTTTGAAGGGCGAAACGTTGAAGTGACAGAAACCTTTCCAAAGACAGCAGGACAGCAAGGCACTCATCCTTCCTCTGCAAACACCATGTCTTACTATGGTGTCCTGGACTAGACTAAATCGTAACTCTTTTACTACAGCTTAAGATATTAAGTACTTAAAGGTAGCGTCTGACATAATGTAAGGCACTCATCTATGTGCTATCCTTGGAAATACCAGGTAGAAAATTGAGCCATCACACATACAGTGAGGCTTTAAAGATCTCAGAAGCAAACTGTGACCAAAGAAATGCCGGAGGAAGGGAAAACCCAAAGAAATGAGCTGGGAAAAGGCCTGAGTGCACAGCTTGATGTCAACAAAACCATTCATTTGCCCTCTGTAGAACAAGACGATCAGCAGTAGAAAGATTTATTCTTCCAAATAATGGAAATAACTGTATATTATTATAAAGTTACCTTTCATAACGACAATGTCATCTTTGTGATAATAAACCACTGTTCCTCTCAAGTCATTTTGACAACTCAGAAATTTCTTTTTTTTTTTTTTTGGCAAGTAGCCTCTGACTGTGCAAGAGATTTCTTTTCTGATGGGTTGGCCATTCACTAATGGTCCTTAAGGTCATTTTCATTTCAAATACTGATTCTCTTGTTATTCATTTTCTCTTGTTTATTACCCACACAATCACAGCTTTTCTGTGCAATTCACAGTACTGTCACATGAATTCTTAATGCCTGCCCTGCACTGCATTGCTTTTTGTTTACTCGCTGAATTGCAGATGTTAGTTTTTTAAAGTACAATTATTTTTATCTTTGCTGCTGTACGCTTAGATCCCTGGGGGAAGACTCTCCATATTCACACAATTTCCTGCATAAGGCCAAAGAAGAGGTCATTTTCTCAGCAGCATTATGAATGATATTTTTCCTAATAAACATTTCTCTCTCTTCTCAAAATTTGCTGGCTTCTCTCCCTTAGAGTGGAATGCAGCAAGCAAACAGCCTTTGTAGAAATGAGGTCATGCTAACATTGCTGAATGGAGCAGGGCTCTAAGCCAGTGCATTTGTCCAGGGCATCACCATGTTGTAGGACCTGTGGGATGCTAGATAACAAGATTTTTTTGTCTGCTCTGTGTACTCTCAGAGCATTAAATTCAAGTGAACTGCTTAATGAAAGTGAGCTGCACCTGTCAGTAGCACAGCAGCAGTTTCAATATTTATGCTAGATGTAATTTGGAAAATGATGTCAACAGTCTAAATTCAGCCTCTGGCTGACCAAAGGGATGGACACAGCTGTGTTATGATGCTGTGTTATTGATGGGCTGAAGAGAGGATGAGTTGGAAGTCATCTTCATGTATTACCCAGAGAACTGAACACCCTGGAGGTGTTCAAGGCCAGGTTGGATGGGGCTCTGGGCAGCCTGATCTCATGCCTGATTCAGTGGTTGAAACTAGATGGTCTTCAAGAGTCCTTCCAACCCAAGCCATTCTATGTATCCAAAACGTTCTTCAGAAATAGTTGGAATTAAATCAGGGTTTCTACAGGAATGCACTGGGCTCACGCCCCTAAATGTTGCATCAGTTTCCTCACAAAGCTATCATACTTCCTTTTATATTGTTATTATTCTTGCTATTTTGTTTAGAAGCACAAGTTTTTGGATTCATATGATACTGCGAGACTTATTTAGAAAGGCAGCAATTTGCTAGCCCTTGTTGTCACTAGTAAGGAAAAGATATGAAACCATGGCAATGTGTTATTTTTAAATGAGTATATAAGAAAAAGAACACAAAGATTATCATTAAAAATAACAGCAACCCAAACACATAATTTGAATCCCATTTTGCTGTTCTGTAGTTTTTAGATATAAAAAATGTCAGCATGTATTTGCCTTCTGCTCGATTTCAGTCAGCCCAGCGTGTGATTAATAGGAGGGGATGGAAAACCAAGGAAGGAGTTCACTTATCATATGGTATCCTCATCTTCCTCAGTTTAAAAAGAAGGTAGGCTTCCTGGCACTCACAGCCAGGCCCCAGCAATAAGTTGCAGTTACACTGAGCTATAGAGAATATAGAGTGGTCAAAAATGCTACCCTACAGCTTTACACTCATTTTAGAAAGGGATGCACCTGAGATGTAAAGCATACAACGTGCACAAGAGCACAAGACTCAACACCACCAGTTCTTCTCTGTTCACAGATTTACACTTCTCTGTTTTGCTTTCCCATGCCATGTATGATCTACCAATTTTTTTTTGTCTTTTTTTTTTTTTTATCTCCCATTTAATGGGGGTGATTTCCAAAACGATGCTCCATTTTGAACAGATTATCTATTGCATGCCATTCTCCTTCAGCTGAGGGTTCTATCATCATGTCCCATGGCACGGTGAGAACACTATCTAAAATTACCTGGAACAATACCCATCCTAATTACTGTCTCTTGTGCGCACTTCAGCCCTGGTTTCGTAACATCACCAGGCAGATGCATTTCTTAGGCTATTCCTTTTGTCTGGGATGTAATTATAAGTAACACCGGGTATTTACAAGCTTTATAACAGCTTTATAGGGAAACTGCCCATGCTGACGCACAGCGGATGCCTAGCACTAACTGACTGGTTAAAGATGCATCTGTAACTTCCCCTCATGGGCTTGGTTAGTCCCAAACCTTTCATCTCAGGCAAGCACTGCAGAGCTTCTCTCACCTTTTGAAGGGGTATGGCCAACTTTAGAGTTTCTTTTCTATGTCCAGTGTGTCTCCAGATAACAACAGCAAAATTGTGCTGAGAAGGGCTTCAAATGTGTTAGACGTGTTAGATGTGGGGCTTTCAGTTCTCACTGTACTCTGAACCAAACAGCTGTTGAAGTCCACAGTTTCCTCCCTTATATTGCCTTTATGAAGAACGCAGGTGAGCACTGAAACAACATCCCAATATGCACAAAGCTTCTCTCTAACCATTGTGAAAAGAAAACGAGTATTTGTCTTCTGTTTTCTAAAAGACTTTGAACTTTACTGTAGGAAAGATAGTCTAGCAAATAACTCGCTGCACTGAGACTTCATATCTCAGCTTAAACATAGACACATCGCTTAAAACAGGTCATTTAGAGTTCAAGACAGGACAGGGTGTGAACTCATAAAGCATCAGCCTGGGCACTGTCATGCTCCACAACTGTGTTCCACTTAATTGACTGAGTTGTACTTCAGTCCTTGCACAAGTCCAAAACAGCCCAGCCAGAGCAGCTTGGTCCTTACCTTTTAATGACTGGGCTCTGGTCTTTGTCTCCCAGAGTCAAAATCTCTGGGCAAATGGGAGTCTGTAACCTAAACTCACGCGTTTACTCACAAAAGGTGGCTGTGATTCCTACTCTGTTTAAACCAGTGATGGCAGTAGCCATCCCTAGTTAGAAGATAACTGTGTGAAGGCAGAAACCCACGTTAAACTCCCTTTTGCACAAAGCACATAAATGCCACACCAATAGGATGTCTGTGTTTGGTTTTTAGCCTGTCAAGCTTGTGTTACTGTGTGGTGGATCACAACAGAACTGCAGAGAAAACCAAGGGGAAGACAAGGGAATAGCCTGGTAGCCTCACAGCAAGGTCTTTCAGTACCAAAGTGGCACAGTCGTATCAGCTCCTCGTTCCTGAGACTGCACTGGTGTTTTATATTACATATGTGGAAAAAAATAAACACCACACACACACACAAACCAACAAAGCTGTGGAAAATACTGGGAATTCTGGACTAGGAATAGGGAAGAGAATGCAAACTTCTTCCAGTTCCGTAATCTACAAAGTCACTTCTGTTTTTTGCTCCCTCTTCTCAGTCCCACAGTCCTTACGCTATCTTGCGCAAAGCTTCAGAAGTGAGGGTGGAGAGAAGCATTGTACCTGGGCAAAACATTTCATAGTAGCTCACTTCACAGCACTCATCAGCATTCTGGATGCCTCCCATCCTATCCTGGGGCACCACACACCAAAAAGAAAGCTCAGAAGCCTACTCCCAAAATATGAGTTCCAGGAAAAGGCTGACATTAGATACTGGAGCACCCAGTTCTTGGTGTTCCTAGGCTCTCCACCAGAGCTCATCTTGTTTTAGTTTCCCACATATAAAAGGAGGATAGCACATTGGTGACTCACAGGGATGCCAGGCTAATATCTATGAATAATTAACTTTACCCATTAATCATGATAACCATTAAGAGCTTTTCTGCACGCATGGAATTCGTGATACAAAGCACTGAGGACTGTCAACACTTTGGAAACCAAACAGGAAACAGTTCCAGGCTTTTTTGTAGGGCAGCACACTAACAAAAGAAATAATTAGCAAGGAAGAAGAACAGGAGAGGAATTAATTAGCTTTCATATGTTACAATCACCTGATTTTCATACAGTGTCATCCTGGGAAAAGCCAATGTTTAGCAATACATTGTTTGTAAAGTAGATAATTATCTGCAGGCATATTTGAAAGGAATCATATGTTAAAATCTACCACAGGGCAGATGATGTTCGCACAGGTTGTGTTTAGAAAGGCAAAGTATAGCAACACAAATCCAATGCTGAGTTACACAAGTTCCATAGCTCCTGGACCAGCAGTGGTTTATTTCAGGCAGCTCAGTGCAGGGCTGTAATAATGTAATAGCTAGTCCAAAAACTGTAGCCTCAGAGTGCATCTCATGAGATCTCTAAAAGCAAGTTTTCTTAACACCCCCGTTTCATCAGTGTATATGCACTTGAAATTAATTCACCATATTTGAACTAGATGTACTTTCTGGCCATGGCCTGTATGTTTAATGCGCCAGCTGATGAAGACAGTATAGGCATATGTTCCCTCTTACAGCATCCGCTACAAACTCTTCGGGGTGTGAAAGCTTGAAAGCAAGATCCAAGAACAAGAGGTAAATCTAGATCCTCAGAGCAGTAACTCGCTCAGATGCGTGGAAACCTTTCTATTTCTCCTTTACAGAGGGACAGAGGGCAACGTCCTCCTCAGACCAACATTCAAAAATTCTACTATAACATCAAATACCCTCCAATTCTGACTTGCAGGGGCTC
>PPHD01023782.1:0-12350 GCA_002909625.1 Bambusicola thoracicus
AAAAAAAAAAAAAAAAAAAAAAACACCAAGGAGAATTAGTTCATGTATTAAATACTAATGATTCAAAATATACTTCATGTTTTCAATAAGGCTTTGTCTGAGAAAGTTGGAAGGGAGAAAAATTTTATCAGCTATATCAGTAATCTTGGATTAGAAGAAGAGAACTCCAGAGAGTGCATATTGCTACCATTGAGAAAGACTTCATAGGAACCTTTTGTTCCTTAGAAAAAAATATCAAAAGAAATGACAATGTGTATCTTGAAATTGAAAGAGGCATATTCTTCCATCAAAAGTTTTTCTGGGTGGTTTTTTTTGCTTTGTTTTGTTTTTTTGAATTAAGTATTTTCCCATTTTTAATAACTATTTCCAAACTAAAACTAATCTAAATTGACAGCACTCTTGGGCTACAATGACATGTAATTAAACAGTGTTTTGCTTCCGCTTCAATAAAGCTGTAGCAATAATTATCATAAACAGAAACTGCATTTTACTTTTAAATAATGGGTCTCATGCTTCTGAATTAAGGTGCCAATAACAGAAGTATTCTTGAACAATCCAAATACATTATTGAATTTTGTTATTCAATTATTTTGCTGGCTTTAATCAAATATAGTTTTAATGTCTCATTGTACTATTAAAAATTTGTGGTAACTCAAACCTAGAGTAAGAAGCGTTTGAAAGCAGTAGTTTTCCACAAATACTAAAAAGATGTAGTAATCACAACCTACCAAACTTAACTATTATAAAACAAGTGGAGTTATGCCACATCTTAAAGTGAGTCCTTCATGCTTCCACAGTACACAAATCTAATGCACGCATTTAGATAACATTATCAGAATGCCTGATCATCATCAGAATGTTGGCCAGATTCAGTTCTTTAAAAAAAATTTAATACTGGATGTAGCAACCACATGTGCTCCCCAGCATCAGTTAATGTGAAGTGCTGTGCTCTTTAAGACCTTTTAAAAAGCCTTCCCTACGACTCAAAAATTAATCATGCAGAGAAGTACTTACAACACTACCTTAGATGTGCGGTAAAAAGATTTCAGCCAAACAAAGATCTTGTGGAGTATTGGATGTCTGGTACACATCCAACCAATACAGATAGAAGATGTAGGACTAAGTGAGGAGAGAGACAGCTGACTGAAAACACAACACAGAAGTGACAGAAAGTGTAGCTGTGACAGGGGTCTGGTGGCAACCAGGGAGAACAAGGAAAAGGAGAAACAAGACTCCATAGAAAGAGAGACAATGAGGAGAGAAGGAGAACGCTGCTTTCTTAAAATGACATTTCATCTATCATAACTGAGAAGTGCTGTTTTGAAAAAAGCTGGACTAAGACACAGAGAATCTTCCAATGCATACATGGTGCATGACAAAAAAATTACTTTGCTGTGATTGTGAAAAAAACAGTGTATAGCCAGACATGGGCCTTTTCTGCCTACCAATAATGCAGAGGAAAAAAAGAGTTCCTGAAATGGGATGAACCAGGGAGCCCTGCAGGACCCCAGCCTATCTCCACAAGATAGAGAGAAAAGAGCTGAAAGCAGAGGCAGAGTAATTTGAGCACAGCACTGAACGTCATCCTAGCTTCCTAGCGCTAGATGTTTGCTTAATCTCTAAAATATCAGATTTAATCATACTTTCTAGTTGTTTGATACCTATCATTCTGGATGTTGCTTTAATCCACACAAATGTATCTCTTTTGACATCTTGCACGCTGATTTCCAATGGCAGGGAGCTCTTCAGCCTAAACGTACACAGAGAGACTTTTTTTTCCTCTTCCAATTCTGTCTTTTCAACTTTTTAATTTTACTTACTTTTGTGCGTGTGTGTATGTGTGTGTGAGAAAAAGTAATTGGCTTTAATCAATAAACACTGATCCTTGCATTGCTCCTCCTATGAAACAGCAACATCTCCGTCCAAATCCACTGAGGGCAACTTATGACCAGCCTTAGATCCATCCTACCTCTACTCCCACAGATTTATACTTTTTGAACCCAAAGACCTGATTCTCTTTTCCACCACTATACCACTGAACAGCTCAAGTACCAGCAACCAAGCATAAATCTTCGACTGTTAAAAAGTTTAATTTCCACTATAAAACAAACCGCACTGTTTCATGTAATTGCTCCTCTGCACCAAAACACAGGAATAGGACAGTTTTGGAGGAAGCACTAAGAATTATGCTACTTCTGTCATTAGCTCTGTTAACCTTGGTGTCACCTATTTGAAGTTTCTGTGTCCTTCACCGATCTGGCAGTTTTTCCTGCTCCTCACGCAGTAGTATTTTTTCTGATGCTGAGGTGAACTCTACTGCACACAGAAGCCAGATGATGCTGTAACACTCACTTGTCATAATGAGGTTACTAAACATTCCATACTGCTTTTCATTCTGTTTATAATATACGTGTTACAGCAGCATATCTCCCCGTGCTTATATACCCAATTTCAAATTGAGGTATGTTTTTCAAAGCTAAGGAACCAACTTCTTGTACCCATAGTTTCAGAAACACTGTGAACTGAAACCAAAATAAGCCACCAAAAGCCAGCACTGCAAACAGGATGCAGGGAAATACAAAGCGCTTGGCCAAAAAGGCTGGTCACTCTGAGCTCCGGATTTACGTGAACAATCAAATAGTGTTTCTCATCAATTGTTAATTATGCATTAACATTAGTACTGGTTTATTTATATATTAAGAAGGATTACATTTTTTAATAATAAAACTGTGGCATGCCCACCATCAGAGAGCAGCACTCAGTACTGGAATTTCCCAGGGATCATTATAAAAGTAACTCAGCCACTGAACCACACACGTTATAAAGCAAATGTTTATGGCACTAAAAATCCACCTGATAACAGAGAGCATTTAAACTGATTCTGCCTGTGGATACAGGCACAGGGAAATCTTTGATCACATCGGATTTACCAGACTTACTGACAAGTGCATAACAAGATCCAATTGTTGGAATTTAAAATTACATTGTTAACACTGAAAAGCATTCAACATTAAATCCTGTTTTCCAGCCAGCAACCTGGAGTTGCTCTGCTTCCTTCTTCCTTTTACTCAGGCCTGGGGAGCAGTGGATTGCGTGCACTGCCCTGAACATACCTGGAACACCTGAAACCCCGTGTTATGGCACCAATCACAGTCAGGTGTCCCCTCTAAAATGGCCTTTACCAGAGCCCAGGATCAAGTAAGAACTATGGCTTACATATTTCTGCTTTCCTTTTCACTAAAGCAAGCTATGCTGGTGTGTAGCGTGGTCCTGAGGAACAATGCTCCCAGAAAGTATGGACACCTTCTCAGAAGAGTGTTGGTGCATCCTGTTTACATCTTCAAGATGCACAAGTGCACATTAAGGGCCAGAAAGGACACGACAGATGGTACAGACAAAGGGTATCTGTCATTATCTTCAGCAGCTCACAACAGGGTTTGTCTGCTGAAGCACTCTGAGAATGTCTTATCTAGCCACTGACCTTCAGCTCGGGGAGCAACATGCTCTCCTCTATGGCCCATATTTTAATGCAGTCTAGACAAACTTTTGTGGCTTGACAGAGAGCCTGGGTGAAACTTCATTAATCTGACACAGACAGAAAGCTGAATTAATCCATGCAATTCTTCTCTTCTGCTTTTAATTTTATCTTAATCTGTTTCCTAAACATACTATGTAGAAGTCTCCACCAAACTAGCTACAAGTGGTCCAAACCTATTTTCCTTTGCTGTAGTTTGCTCTGGTAGTTAAGAATTAATTCTAATTTTTAAGCAATAAGCAATCAAATATTCCATAATTTGGCTTTCCTTACACTCATAATTCATTTGTGTACTTTCTGCTTTATTACATATTAAGAATTGTTTCAGTTGCCTACTTTTGCCCACACAAAATTGAAAATTTATTTTCACTCTTCTAATTTCTCTTTGAGTACAACTTAGTGAAATTTGTGTTCCTTTCTTTTTTACTCTTCATAAACATTTTCCACATTTCCGTGTTTGTTTGATTGCTGTCTGAAAAGCCCACACTATAAGGGTTAATCACCTTGGCTTATCTCTCCTTTCTGTTCAATGACACATTGACTTCCAAGGAACTGTTGGACTTTTCTCAACTAATACCCCGGCCATGTTTCTATGTTTTCCTTTCCTTTTTGGCTTCTTTCTTCTTTCTTCTTTTTTAACTTTTAACCTCAGGGCCTCTCAGACTAACCATCTCATTTTATTGAAATCACTTCCTCTAAAGTTTAGTCTCTTTGTTGCTTCTTGGTTCCGTATCTCCCCCTAGGATATTGAATTTAATTATACTCCAATTATTATTAACTTGGCAGCTCAGCTATACTGTCTTAAATTAACTGTAGTTTGCTATTTAATATTGAGAATGTGAGCTCTTGAGCTATCCGTTCTGAAAAAAAGTTCTGTAAAGTGTTAAAAAGCTGAAAAATATCATGCTATCCAACCACTGCAGTTACGACTAACTGAAGTCCCACATTATTATAATTTAGACAGATTTTACAGACTCTTCGGCATTCTTTGTTGTAAACTCAGTATCCTCTACGTTCAATTATGCAGCAGTTAGCCTCTTGCAGCAGCGGAATAAAACCCAAAAACTGGCTTTAAATCCACTAACTAGCAATATCACTGTAAAGTAGTCAGTGAAATTTAAAAATGAGCTCTGTTAGAGCTGTCCTACTGACTGTCACACCTCGCTTTTCACTTCTGCATATCAGAACTTTAAAAATCATAGACTCCTAGAATAATTTGAGATGGAAGGGCCCCTTAAAAACCATCCAGTCCATCTCCCCTGCAATGAACAGAGACACCTGTAGCTCCATCAGGCGCTCAGAGCCACATCCAGCCTGGTCTTGAATGCCTCCAGAAATGGGGCATCCATCACCTCTCTGGACAACCTGTGCCACTGCCTCACCACACTTAACATAAAAAAAAAAAGTTTCCTTGTATCCAATCTAAATCTCCTTTCTTAATTTAAAACCATTTCCCTTGTCCTATCACCACTCACACTGTAAAGAGCCTGTCCCTTTCTTTCTTGTAGCTCCTCTGTAGATACTGAAAATGGCTAAAACCCTGTATACTCTGGCAATCTCTGCCTCCAGAGGATTCTAAGTAGCAGCTTGCCTTAAGGCTTTTTTTAATTTGCAGTGAGATCCCATACCTATTACTACTTTTCACTTGTACTTTGATAAAAAAAATATTCAGTAAAGACTCAGAATTAGATTATGGTAGACATTACATAAACAGAAAGCATTCTTACCATAAATAATTCAGAGTTTAAATAGAGGTAAGAGATCTAAGAAAAGGACAATTATGACCAGTTTACAGATGAGGAGCTAAGGTAGAAAACTTTAATAATCCTCACCCATTAAGACTGCCTCAAAGTTGGCCACTTTTCTCAGTCCTACCCAGTTTACACGTACACAAGTATTTACAGATTTAACTACGAAGTTATCCTTCCTTTCTGGATGTAATGGGAGGTAATGAAAAGAAAATCTCAATTCATGTCCTGTATGCACAGAGCGGTTTAATGTTCAGTGATAACCTCTCACAAAACAGGAACCAAACTGGATTTCCTCCACGTGCAAAGTCAGGCATGCTTATACCCTCTGTTAAACAAACAATAATTGCAGTGTTTTTACCTACATTTCACTAATATGCTGGGCCTGCTATGTAGAACGAATGAAATGCAAAACAATATACAGTCAGCAGGAAGCACAGAGGTGTGCATGTGGTACCTTAATGCAAGTCATTATCTGCCTTTCACCAGCAGTTTGAAGTGCTGGGAAGGCAGCTCATTATCATAAGTTGGCATTGAAACCAATGCACAGCAACAGCTCAGTACCTTCCTTTATGGCCTCCAGCATTTACTTTTTTCACCACTGGAAAAAGTTAATGAAATTCTGACACTCACACCACTTAAAAAGACCAGTGACAAGATTCACTTCCTCTGTTTATTGTCTAGACTTACTTATACCCTTTGACTAAATATTTGTTAGATATGTAATAATACCTTGCTATTCTTTAAGATGTAAAATACACTGGCATTGATACTTCCAACTCCGATCACTGGTTGCAAAGTGGTAATCAGTAACACAAAGGCACACAACAAAGACACTGATTTTGAAAACTAGAAATTGTTCTATCACTTGCCAGTAACACATTCACAGAGGACTTCATTATAAATTTCTGTGGAACCCAGGTATCCCAGAAGGGATGTGAATCAGCAGTTATGCAACGCAAGTGTACATCCACAGGAAGCAACTATTGTAAAATGAACGGCAGGGTGACTTCACTCATATTTTCAGCTTTTAGTGTTCTACTTCACACTGCAAGACTGGTAGTATTAAACACTGCATTTAATTTACACTTGCATATTTATAGCTAATCTATTTGATGTCCTCATTTCTTTGCTGTAAAAACTTTCATAAATATCAGCTTGTACAAGTATATAAATACAGCAATGTACAGAGACTTCAATCCTTGTCCAACAGTCACATGAGCTGCTTTTTCATTTAACTGAAAAGCCCTACCAATGTAATTGAAATGCTGCCTTGCCACTGCTTTTTTTCTGTTACAGAGCAGTAATTAGAGGAGTAACTAAAAGTTTATTTCCTTCTCCAGTACAGCAAAGAGAAAAGTAGTTTTGTTAGTATTCGCATAGGTCTTGTCTTTGGAAAAAGGAAAGAGAGATATTACAGAAGGCTGCAGTAGTAAGAAAATCTGAGGAATGTCTTATTTGAAATACACTGATAATATGCAATTATCTCAGTTCTATCAATTAGTGTATTTAATAAACAGTAAGACATCACTGCTTTGTACATTTATCTTAGACTGCTGGTATCGTTTCACTTGACTACTTAGTTCTCAGAAACTGCAAGTCTTAAGATGTGCCCACTTCTAAAGAAGACCGAAAAGCACAAAATCTGTTGATTGTGTTTGCTTTATTCATTAGAAAAAGAAGTTGTTTTTCTACTTTAGAAAAACAAACCCCAAAGCTCAATTTGCATCTAGTATTTACTTCTCAGCTCTCCAACCGAGTATTTAGAAACTGCACACAGCAGTTCTGCTTGGGATTCGCACGATAGGCTTGGCACTACTTACAACAGCATCACTGTCTAAATACTGCAGTCCCTTTCGCCTCCAGGACACAGAATGGATGACACGTGTACAGCAACTAAGAGAACAGACAACACAAGAACACCAATATGCATCCAACTCTTTCTCCCTTAAGACTGTTTTCCTCTAGCTCTTCTGGTTAGTGTAAAATTGCCACTGAGAGTGGATATGGAAATTGTTGCTTCCATTCAGTGGTTTCGTTTTAGGCACAACTTTCTGCTAGCTCAATCTCTGGGAGATAATTTACATTCAGATTGTACTACGGTTAATCGAAGAGGTTATAGCTATGTTAAAACACTCGTTTTGATTAAATACAAGTTTGGAGTTGTCTATTATTACCGTATTCTTATTCTACTCAGACAAGGTCTTCTAAATATGCATAGAGAGGGATGAAAGTTTTTTGTTTGTTTTTTTTTTTAAATGCTGCTTGTGGAAAATATTTTCTTGTTTGTTTAGTCTTTTTTTTTTTTCCTGTACAGTACAGGAGGATGAATATCCAGGGTATTAAAATAACTCAATCATTGTTTTAAAAAACAAACATGTACACCCTAGGGGAACAATCCTTCCTGAATTTTTTCCTCAGATCTATCTAGATCCAATTCTGTGAACTCTTCTCCTCCCGCAGAAGAGGGAAGGAGAGATGCACATGCTCTTGTTTCTTTATGCTTAGGGATTTCTCTTTTATTTTTCCTTGATCTTTAGTCTTGATCAAGGGGGAGCATCAGATACAAATTTTAAACCACACTCCTTTGTATCCTCTCTAAGCCACAGGGATTAGTACCATTATCAATATACTACTTGGAAAATGAGGCCAAATCACGCTAATGTTACATTGTGTTGTACCTCTTCTTACTGTGACACAGCACAGTTCTTGGGAAGGAGACTAAGGGGTTGGTGTGCTTCCTCTGTGGCACTGGTGTTAGTACAGTAGGCAAAGACTAAGAAGATAAAGAGGATAAAATGCCTTCCCCTGGAGTAATACTGCCAAACTGCTTTCTAATCAAGACACTGAATGCTGTGAGAATAAACTGAAAGGAGATTGCCACATTTAAAGGTTATACATTTCAGAAGGGCAGCAAATGTATTTACTACTAATGTCTCTATTCTAAAATAGCAACGTTTGTGATAACCAACAGGGTTAAACCATCAACAGAAATTAATCTAAAATTAAAACAGTTTTGCTACAATAGCTGAACCACATACCATTCAGCACTAAATAACTACGCAGTTCCTAACATAGACAGCAAACTGAGTAACAACTAAAACTGCTCAAACTCAAAGGTGTCAAGCATGGCAATACTCAAAGTCTTCTTCACTTGGGCTTCTATCATTCTTGCAAATTTTTCCTCATATCTGTCTCAATTCTGTCCCCACCATTTGCACTTCTGTTTGATATGTACCTCATTTTCAAAAGTTTAGTCACACATTAAGACATTACTGACCACACATCTACTTCCGTGTATTTATTATCTGAGAATCCACTTTTTTTTCAGATAGTATACTAATATAACAGGGTACCTCTGATGAAAATGATTTATTTAAAATCATCTTACTGGTACAGTAAGCAATGCTTCCATTTAACATCTTCAGGCATACGGCTTTATTTATTCTCTACTCTAAGAAGATGTAACATTAAACTCTAAATATCTCTCTTAGGATTACCAGCTACTTTTTTTTTTTCAGCTACTACCTTTTACACGTCCTGAATATGTGCAAGTAACATTGCTATGGATATCTGGAAAAATAGTTATCTTCTTTCCTAAATGGGTAACAGTATGTACTGTGCTGGTTTAAATACAGAGTGATTTTGTTATCTATAATTACCACCAAAGGTTTTGGCTTTGCTATTACTGTTTGATCATACTCCAACAATCATCATTCTTCACTTAATCCGTTTTTCTGTTGTTTATACAACTCTCTTACCCATCTCTGAAATATTCTAATATTTAGGGAAAGAGTTTGGGGAAAGCAAGTAGCCCAGATGTGAAAAATAAATAACTAAAATAGAATTTTGCCAACACATATCTACAGAACAGCCTCAAGGCTGTTATAACATTTCTGGCAAATAAGTCTGACCTCGATAGCCCTGCAATCAGTAAATACCAAGATACCATAAATGTCTGCACAGGTTATAGTGTATCTAATAACAAATGCTGAAATTGGTTCTGGTATTACATTTCTCAAATTTCATCTTGTGTAGAAAAGAAAAAAAAATACATATTTCATAAATTAAACCAGACACACTTTTAAAAAAAAAAAAAATATTTGCCAATGTGTAGGTATGAAGGAAGAAAAGCAAAAGGAACTTTTTTTTGTACATTTTTCTATTACTCATGCTCAGTCAGTGAGAATAGTGAAATGAGCATTTTACTATTTACACCACTTTGGGACACCATGTATCCCTAAGACTTCAAATTCAAACTGTCCCACTCCACAGCATCTTGAACTCAGTGTATGACAGCAGGTTTGTCTGTGAGGCAAATCTTATGGGCCAGCACGGCAGCACCTCAAAAGCATATGTGAAACAGAGCCTACTTATACTAGAAGTCCTGGAAAAAGAGTTTGTTCAAGCATTGCATGTCATATCCTCCCCTATAACATCAAGTTAAAACCAGCATTTTTTCTTGCAATGGTAAATACAAGGAGGATTATGTTGTCCAGATCATATTCTTCCTACGTTACTCTAAGGAGGTCTGTCTCTGAAGTCCAAAATTGGTCTTCGTGACAGAAAGATAATTACAAATTCAGATAAAAAACTACTAATATTAGTTTTCTGGTTATTTTAACAGCTAGAACTGAAAACAGACAGATATAGAGAAGCAGAAGAACTGAAGCTAAAAATGAGACAATATTGACCACCATCAAAGCAGCAGACACGCCAAATCAGCATTACAGTCCCCTGATAAATACAGATCAGAATGGGCATACATAATCTACAAAATACAATTCTAGGAATAAAGCTGGTTATGAATAGATGAGTTACAAAATAAGACCATCTAGTTCACAAAGCTGAGGGCAGAAAGCATATTGCTTCCACCAGTCGAATAAGATGGCAGAGAGAAAAAAAAGATACTCTAAATCCCTTTTCTAATCAAAACGGTCTGGAAAAAGTTCAAGAGAAAACTAGCATTTTGATTTCAGTTTAAAAAGAATGCAATAAACATAGCTAGCTGATTTTGTGTTTGGAAATGAAGGGTGAATGTACGGGGAAAGGGCAGTAAGTTGTTGGGAAGGAGAACAAGGTAGCCAAAAGATGAGGAAACCGCCAGAGCACACATGGAAATAATATCTGAAAGGAGGAGAAAGATGTGAGCGTATAGCCAAGGAAATTAATGGCACAAGATAAGACAGGGTGAATTCAATCAAGAGTGGGTCCAGAGTAGCAGTTGTTTGTAACATGACAGGACCAGTCTGGACCAAGGCAGGTATCTCAGACCTTTGGAGGAGGGGTGTTACCAATGTGGGAATAGCACACTAAACCAGACTATAGGAAAAAGCTGGTGAGACAGCATGTGGCTCAAGAAAAATGGAACCAAGAGAGTTTGTCTTTTTAAAGATCGGGGGACTGAAAAAAACATTAAGTTTGATATGAGATGGGAATGGCAATTAAGAACGAGAGAAATGAAGAAACTATATAAAGTACACAAGAAAAGAGGACTAAAACACAGGAGCAAGTGAAAGGATTGGAGGAGAACTAGGACTCCCTCCTGAATATGTAATATTAGAAAACTGAGTAAGGAAAAGAATCTTAGAAAGGTGAAGATGGAAAGAAAAACAAATGAAAGAAGGGTATTTACAGTATGTGCTACGTCATGCTTATTTCTTCTTTTTCATAAGTCAGTGAGGTCATATATGGAAAAGGACAAGAAGTCAAAGACTTCAGCAGGGATTTCAAGTGAGCCAACTGAGATGGTGAGCAAGGGAGACCTGGTTACGTCTGAGGATAAAGCTGACCAACTACAAAGATGGCAGAGATGAAAAATAAAAAAAAAAAAGAGATGAATCTGTAGCAAAAGGAAGTGGGGCTGGTCACAGGATTTCCGCTGGAGATACTGTATGTGCTACATGAGAGCGGGACTGTAGGAAACGGATGTTGGGAGACTGCCAGGGCCAGCAGTTGGTAGGGAAAAAAGAAGACAGGGTAGTTTACCTAAAAGCTCTGTTCAAATATATGATTAAAGCAAGACAAACTCAGAAGTCAGAACAAACAGAGGTCAGGACCTGCAGTGTTTGCTCCTGTAGAACAGAATTTGCAGTGACTGTACAAAAGCCTCATAGGTGTTATTTGACAGTTTTGGTCCTGTTTGCAGGCCGAAGAAAATGGAAATGATTGGTGAGCATGCTGAAACATTATTAGTTAAAGTATTAATTAGTATTAATTATCCCAGGAAATCTCCTTTTGGTTTGGGAAATCCCAGCTTCCCAATGGCACAGGGCTCATGTGCGTAAAACTGGATGTTTCTGAGGTGTTACAGCATGCCTAAATTACTGATTCCTTTGCATAGAAGTGGTTTGACCCAATACTCACTGCAACAAGTTCTCAACACAACCAGTGATTTCTTAGTTTGCCATTTTACATCCCAGTATGTCAATGTTCAAGTGGTTCCTGCTCACATAAACCATGGTTGCAGGCTTTAATATAAGCCTCCTCCTTCACTGAGTGCTAGGAGAGGTAGTATAATACAAGCTCTGCAACCTGTAATTGCTTTTTAACACAAGTACTGGGGCTGAAAGGTACATGCATGACATTGCTTCACAAGTATAGAAATCAGAGAGCTCCATTTTGAGCTATAGTTTATAATGCTTCCATTCATCAAATGTGTTTACAAATTTACACATTCTATACATCTTGCAAATCTAACGCCAACCTAGCAGTCAATTTTAAAAATAATAACCATAGAATTAGAGAATGGCCTGGGTTGAAAAGGACCACCATGATCATCGAGTTTCAATCCCCCTGGTATGAGCAGGGTCGCCAACCACCAGACCAGGTTGCCCAGAGCCACATCCAGCCTGGCCTTGAATGCCTCCAGGGATGGGGCATCCACAACCTTCTTGGGCAACCTGTTCCACTGCTTCACCAGCCTGTATGAAAAACTTCTTCCTAATATCTAACCTAAACCTCCCCTGTCTCAGTTTAAAACCATTCCCCTTGTCCTATCACTATCCACCCTCATAAACAGTCGTTCCCACTTCTGTTTATATGCTCCCTTCAAGTACTCGAAGGCC
>PPHD01023783.1:0-12350 GCA_002909625.1 Bambusicola thoracicus
TATATAATACAGAAATATATGTTTATATAAAATATAAATGTATGTTATATAATATATATATTTTATATAATAACTCAAGGAATAATGCTCAAAGCCTAAGAGACTTTGAGCATTAGAATGGTTGTGACAAATGCTTTTTGTACTGATTGACATTTAGAAAAGTATCTGAGTTATTTACACAGGTCTGGTCCAGAGTTTTATTTAGGAGCATGAATTTCTGGAGGTCATTTGATGCTTAATCACATTATATTATAGGAGCAAAGTTATAATTCTACCGTAAATATTTAATCTTAGAATGTGGATTAAAATTGCTCGGTTAACTACATTTTATCCTTTTTGTGGAAGCTGAGAGCCCATAAAATATATTTTGTTTCTTTCCTTTACTCTTTTTTTCACACACTGCAAAAGGAAGGATATAGGAAACTGAACTATAAAAATTCTTTATTTTCAAATGTCAGAACTCAGGGACACTTCTAAGATACTTCAGAGTTAATGAAATTTGAGTTATACCATAGACCTAAGGTACCAATTTGTAGGTTCTTTTTTATCTTGTATTTATTGGAAGGAGCCTAAATGTCTCTTAAGATAAAGAATACTTTCCTACCACAATCTCATAATTCAAGTAGAAATAGTTGGATTCTTTAAAGCCTTTATCTCTTAATAGTAAGTGACTGATACTAAAAAGATCGGCTCACTGTTGGTTGGCTCCTTCTTTCTGGCTTATTCGTTTGATAACCCAAATCAGTAGTAACTCTACTTCATTAAAATGTCAAAGACCCAGATCTGTCTTCGCCTGATAAAGAGCAGGCATTTGGACATTGAAGCTGTCACTATAGTCTCATTGGATTATGCTGCTAATTTATAGATTTGCCTGAAGAGCAACTCTTTGGTGACAGCAAATTCCACTGTTAACACCTTTTTAACCCATTTTTCTTTTCCTTTGCTGCCTATTTATTGGTTTCCTCTATTTGTGAGGTCTGCTAAGGAGAAAGTAATAGAGTTTCTTTTGCAGTGTTGAGAAGTGTAACCAGTAGCTGTAGTGATAGCATTAGGATGGTCGGTGCTTTAAATTACTGTCACATGAGTGTGCTTTTGTCCTGATAGTGAGACATTTTTCTGTACCTAGCCAAAAATGGATAGCAGTTTACTCTTGCAAGCAGAACACTCAATGTTATTGTCTTGGCAGGTCTGCTTAGGAATTTTGAATGTATTTGTTTGTGCAATTGTTTAAAATGCTTGTGCTTTGTGCATTGACACTGCCGGAGAGATTCCTAAGCACAAATGGTGAAGAGAGAGACACTTTGAAAAAGGGAATAGTCTGCAAACAAGGAAGGATTTTTTGTAGTAGTTTTCCTGTAATAAGGAGAAATGTTTTAAGTTTTTGAAAAAGTGTTTTTAATCTTCATGTGAATCCAGTAGTGAAGCTACTCTGTACTACTGAGTAGCATGCCCTGCTGTATACAATTAAAGTTCCTGCCATGCCAGAAAATAACAATATTAGCATGATTGTTTATATGCTCCCGATTATAAGAAGAGATACAAAAGCTGATTACAGGATTGCAATAGGCTCCTTCTGCTGAACATGGTTTTTATTGGAAAAGAATAGGAATGCTGAACACAGCTTACTTCCTGGAGAATAGCTTTGATTTTTATGACTGAAAGCATAAACCCACAGTGCTTTGTCTTAAGTAGCAATGATGATAGATTCTTAATTATAATAGTTTTGGTTGAAAGCACTACTAAAACCTGTAAAGGGATTTCTCCCTTGCCATCTATAATTTTGTGGAATAGATCCCTGGCTGTATTTTATTGTTCTGAATGTTAATTTACTGTGATAGAAATCTCAGTAATTATTAACTTAGTGTGTATTTGTAAACTCATACACGTCTTTCAGTCAATAAATGTTTCATGAGGTTGCAAACATTGAATATTTCTTAAAACAATAATATTATTTATATAAAGTTTGCATTTTTGTAGTATGGAAAATACATAAAGTGAAACTGAGTGAGTTTTCTTGGTTGCTGATGAGATGCTCAAATGATGAAGAGTCAGTTTACTTTGAAGTGGTAAAAATTGGCCAGAATCTCAAGTATTTTTGTTTTCACTCATTTCTTTACTTTTCTTGCAATCTCTTTGTGCATTGCACTTTCCCATCTGTGTTGAAATTCATCCTTGAAAACTGTACTTCTGTGAGCCTCTCAGCATAGGAGACAGTAAAGGCATTTTAGGTCACCTCATCAGCCTTGCTGTCAGTGGAGTGAGGGGAGGTCAGCAAAGAGAGGAGGAATATTTTCAAGATTCTTCTGAGGTGTTTTCAAGTACTGATGTAACTCCTGGCCTTTACTTTGGATATCTGTGTTTTCTGCTGAGTACTAATGAACCTGGTACATGTAACCATAGTGTATGTGCCAGGCATATGGGTAAAGATTTGGTTTTTGATGCTGAATCCAAGATCAGTAAAAGAAATGGAACCCTGACGCTAAGAAGCAAATGTTAGAATGTGGAGAGTGCAGATGCACATATATACAGTGTTGAATGACCCTCCCCCAAGCTCCTCTTTTGTAAAAGGAGAAAGCTTCTAGTTCATACATGAAGAGGATGGAAGAATGTCTTTCAGCTGCTTGAGACTTAGGATAGTAGTAGCCACCCTGATTGCAAAAATGTGATCTGAGATGCCTAGAAAGAAAATCAAGCTTGGAATATATGAGTGATGTGATACACAGCTACTTTGCAAGAATCATGGATTTCATCATTCCATCATCCTGTAAAGACATTGCACTACAGACAAAGGTAATACAGTCTGAATTGGTAGTTGATTGATGCAAGAGAAATATTTTCATGTTTTTTTTTAAATGTGTGTAATTGCTGAGCTGTGTAATAAAAACCAGGTGGATACTAGGTTGATAGAAAGGAGAATGACGAGGAAATGGTTTCTAATAACACCATATTTACTAGGGAAAACATTTTACTGGGTACTCCTATGTGTATGCATGTGTGCATGTATAAAAAGAGATATATGTATGTTTACACTTGCACTCTTCTCTCTGTCCCTAACTTTAATGGACATCTCATTAGTATCTAAATCCATGGTTTTGTTGTTGGGCTGTTGTAATTGTTAGCTGCCAGTGTAAGGAGTGATGCATTAATTACTCCTTAAATATTGCAGGTGCTGTGGTTAGGAGCACACAGGTTGGTTACATCCCTCAGCTGGTGTCAGAGAAGTCATAGGTTGGCTTAAATGCTTATATGATCTCACTGGATAATTAAATGAAATTAAAGATACCTGATATTTTGATCCTCTCCTTTTGAGAGAGAGAAAACCCTTCATGTCTTCTGAAATAAATGGGAATGGCTGACAAAGATCAGAGGAAAAAAAATCACTCCACATTCCACTCAATTTGGGCAGTACATTTTATAAAAGCCTGACTTACAGCTGCTGGTTTTCAGGATTTGTTTATTTATTGCAGTGCACTTAACAATAATTTTTAAACTGTGAATGTGTTTTTAGGTATCAGCAAGGTTTTAAACCCAGTAGGTAAAACTGGATGCTGTATTTTTGTATCCTTGTGACAAGGGAACTGGAGTCAAAGACTTAAAAAGCACATATGCCAAAATCTTACTTTTTTTTTATTTTTTATTTAAATCAACAGTTAATAACAAACTCATAGAACTCAAATAACTGGAACCTGTTGTCACACTGTTATGTTACTCAGGGAGAACACTGTCCTGTCTTGATTGAGAGATCTGAAGGTGAGCATGTTAGTGCCCTTGTGAGTTTCTAGGAGGAACACTATAAATGCACCATGATTAACATATAGCAAGATTTCTTTCATTCACTATGAACTTGTTCACCAGGTATGTTTCATGTTTGTTTTTCTAAACTACAGTCTTTCAGCACGTCCTTTCATGAGCAAAGTTAGAATCTGCTAGTGCCAAAACGAAAATGTTTATCTGAGAAATCCTGATTGAATAGGACAAACAAATGTCTTGGGAAAGACTTTTATCTGATACAGTAGCTCTCCTGGTGTAGACCTCTGTGGGTATTCTGGTCAGAAGTGCAATAAAGACAGTTGTTAGCATTCTCACTCTTTGTACAGGTTCTTAGCATTAACAACCAAGATCCTTCTCAAATGGCCAGAGAAAATCCATCTGCCTTAAGAGGAAACTCCCTGTTAGTTCCAAATTATGAAGAAAGCCGATATCTTTGCAGCCATAAAGTCAACTTCGTGTGTAATGCACCCCACAATTCCCCCAGCTGTCGGCTGGCATGATAGCTATCAACATAATCGCTAGACATGCTCTGTGGCTTTGACCTTTTTCTGCCCTTTGTATAGGAAAGTGTCTGTTTGTGAGCTAATGATCAGACACAGATAATAAGGCTTTCCTTCCCTTGCCCCGGAAATCTACTTCAAACTTGTCATTCTCTTCTAAGTAAGTTTGCAGTTTAGTCATAATGCATTCCCTGCTTGCCTCAGAAGTAACAGAGCTCGCCACTGCACCTTTGAAAATTGCAAGTCAGGCTTTGAGATCCATGAGTTACTTCAGAAGTGACATCAGGCTATTGCATCTTCAAAAAGACTAGATGGTTTCCATTAGTTTAAAACTGTGTTCAAAGTCTTTTCCCATCCTATAATCCATTTTCATTTGTTCTAACTCCCATAACTGTTATACATCACAGTCTTTGAATAACATTTGCTTGTCGTAGTTACTTGTGTAGTACGTGAAGAAATTGGGAACATCTCTGTTCATTTTCCTTGTCCTGATAGCTTATTAGCAAAAAATAAAAGTAAAGAAATGCAAGCCATTGTCATCAAATACGAATTTACTTTATATAGGGATTGAATTACATTTGATAAATTGTGGCACTTCATGTCATTTTGGAGACTTTATTAGAATTTTTCAAATTTGAGTCTTAAACTTCAGCCTGTGTAGCTGTGCTTTTTTTCTTTCTTTCAAAGTGTCTGGCAGTTCAGCACATCTTGTTGACATCAAAAGCTTTTGTGAAATTGTTCCAGATTTGTATCAACTACTATATTGCTTTGTAGAACGTGTCTGCATATTTCCCAGCCTAGTGGGACTTAAGAAGTGTTTGGGATTTTGAGTCCTGAGATGAAATAAGTATTTATGGGTAACTATGATTTTGTTTAAAGTAGCATTCATGAAGTCTGACTTTTTCCACAGTTCAAAGTAGTCTAATTTCCAGTTACTTTCCTATTTCCCTCTGTTCCGTAATTCTGTGAGAATAAACAAAGAAAAACCTGTGAATAATTGAATGAGCAGTTGAATGATGTTTATGAATGTTATGAATACCAGCCCGATGAGCAGCAGAAGGAGCTGAAGGACATTATGAGGTGAAGAGATGGGCTGGGAAATGCAGAGTGAGGGAGAAACAGGGTTACCTTCATTAAAGGATAATGGCAGTTCCTGTTTTTTCATCCCAAAATTTTTACATGCAGGTGGAGGGAAGGAGACTTCCAACTTCAGTATTGTTTGCAAGTGCAATTCCCTTTACACATTCAAATATCTGAAAACCTACATAATTTAATTTTAAAATATAATCACGTGTTTCATACTGAACAGACTAAAGATCTTTTACCACCTAAACTGATGGTATTTAGAGCATGCTTAGATTACTATCATTTTAGAAGATAACCTTGTTAGATGATTTCCATCTCCAAGAAGCACAGCTACAATAGTGCTCAGGAGTTCTGCTCTACTTGGAATGATATTTGCCTTCATAAATTAAGTAGTTATAATCGAATCTTGAGCACAGAAGTGTTTTAAATTCATTTGCTTATTGCATTGCAGTAGTTTGCGATTCATATTAAACTAGTGGGTTTTCAAACTGCTGGTTTTTATGAAGCCTGCATGTTAGAGGTTCTGTTTTCCCACAGCCACTCCCTGACCCCAACCCTTTTGCCAAAAAAAAAAAAAAAAAAAAAAAAAGAGTTAAAAACTGTCATTTTAGGAAACTTGGAAGACAGTTTTGGGGAATGCAATAGTAAATGTTAGTGAAGGGATCAGGTTAATGATTGCTGTTTTGTGTGTTTTCTGGCTTTGATTTTTGTTGGGGGATTTTCTGTGGAACACTGCTAACATTTATGCTTCCATAGTTCACAACCCTGCTCTGCCTCTCCTGATGAATTGTAGTGCTGGATGCTGTGTTCCTCCAGCCTTTCACCTACTAAGAAATGACTTCTTCCCTGTAGATAACCACCCCGTTCAGGATGTCACCGAATGGCACATGGTGACTTGATCTACTTTTGTTGGAAGGTTGTAGAAGAGCTGCGTTTTTTCCACAGAGATGCAGCTGGGGATGTGATGGTGTTTTTGCAACTAATTTGAGAAAGCATGTGAGAGATGCAGTATAAAGGCTGAAAAGAAAATTCCTTAATGAGTCTGACAGGTCTGTTCATACAGGGCAGCTTCAGCTGAAGGGAGAAGCAGCAGCTCTGAATGCCGAGATGGAGACTGTCCCACCCAGATTCCACCTACTCTGTAGAGGGGGGGATGGGGGAGAAAAAGCAGAAGACCAGATAGAATCATGTACATTCAGATAAAATCCTTCTAATCAAGGAGGTGTTACTCTGGTGACAATCCGTAACAGAAGTGTTTCAGCACCTTGTTACTTCAGAGGGCACTATGGACAAACCAGTTCCTTCCCACCTGCTGCTTTCCCATCAGCCTTTCCTGAGTTAGGACAGAGGCTGCATTGTGGGTACTCCTGTAGATTTATTAACTACAATGCAAAAATAATAACAAATTCTTCATCGGGACAATTAAATGCACTGAGAAGTGGGTCTGGGCTCCGAGTGATGACAAGTGCTTATTCTGTGGTAGCACTCTCAGCAGAGTTCTGACAAGCAGTAGCCTTCCCACTTTGCTGTATTTTAAATTCCTTTTGAGTATTGTATTGAGAACCTGGAGTATAAGAACAGGGTCTATGAACTAATCAAGGTGATGGCTGTTGGCTATTATTTTCTTTAACATTACTGCCCCCATATGGATATATCCAGAACATACCATGCCTGTAGGGAAGGCATTTTGTGTACTCAGTCATTACAAAGATCAGTTTTTTGTCAAATCCGAGCTCTTAGATTTCAACTTGCTTTTATTTGCTTGGAAATCAGAATAAATGTATGGTAAGGTGGGCACTGTTCTCTAGCAGATATCTGGAAAAGAAATGTGCATTTAAAGTGTAATGCTAGTAATTTAGCAGTATTTGCCAGCGCACCTGTAGCCCCACAGTTGTTTTTCTGAAAAGCACCTGGCTACCAAATAGTAATTCAGTCACTTGAAAACTTTATTTGTAAATGAATGTTGCATATGTATAGTCAGAAGCAAGAAAAAAAAATAATAATTCAAGGTTTCTAAATAAAATTTGGCAGGTTGTCTGTAACATCTTTTGAACAGTCCCATAGCTGGTGCGTGTAGCTGAATTAAAGGAGACTGCTTTACAGTGAGGCTGAAGTGCCGCGTCTTCTCATTGAGAGTAAGCAGCGAGGGCTTCAGCTAACCCTTCTGCCCGAGTTAACTGGCTTCTGTGGAGAAGTTTATAAACAACAAATAAAAAGAAACAAACAACTTTTTTTTTCAGTACTTTTGTGTGGTGCACTGTATAGTACTGAATTTTAAGTCCTGAGCTGGTTGGATTGAAAGATTATTTTTAACAGGCTCCACAGAGGAAAATCCAAAAATGAGGAATTAATAAAGGTTTACTATTGCCACAGCAGCATTTTTTAAATGACAATTTCCAGGCAACTGGGGGAACAGTTAAAACTTTCTAAAAATCAGTTAAAGTGTTACAGGCCAAGCTGAACGTTCTTACAGGCCAAGCTGAGTGTTCTTTACTTATTCCAAGTAGCTCATTCAGTAAATTCTTTGAGCGTCCCAAAGGGCTCTGTGTGGAAAGGATGTTTACAAGTACAAAGTCAGTGTTATACTTACACTATATGCTTGCTTAACTCCAGTTTGTTTAAAACACGCTGATATATATTACATTTTGCAAATTTTTTTTTTTTCCTCTCTAGAATGACAATGATATGGAGCTATTAAATGCAGTCAGTAATTTGGGCAAGATGAAAAAGTTTCAGAAACCTTTTTTTTTTTACTGGCAGTGTCCTTTTTTAATTTCTCCCACGTTTTGATACTGTTACAGTGCTACCAAACAGATTATTTTTCTTCTCTTTGATATCAAGGAAATCTTTTATTCTCCAGTTCTGTCGAATACTTTTATTTTGTGCTCATCTGCTGGGTAATTTGATAAAACTCATAATTAAAACACATTATCTTGCCTCTAAAATGTGAATTTATTTTGGAAAATAGACGAAACTGTTTGCTTACTGTCTGTAGGGGAAGGCATGGTGATATTTACAGCAATAACTCTTCTATCTACAGTACATCTTTCTAAATACTAGTAAGTTATCTTTTTACTAACGCATATATATTTTTCTGATTTATGTCAGGATTGAGGCTTTCAAATGTGTAATGAAATTAAAAACAAAAGGAACTCCATAAAGACAAGAAAAATAAAAGAGAAATTTCAAATGTACCCTTATTTTAGGGATGGAAAGCTTTGCACGATTATCTGTTAGCCACAAAAGTGTTTGCTGTGTTGCAATGCTTTGCAATTTTCCTTCTAAGCAGTCTGTGCAGCTAAGTGGCACATATCAGCAAATTGTGTGTCTAATAATATATGCTTTTTTAGTGCAGGATTTGAACAAGTTTTTGATCTATGGCAAGTGAAACAGTAGCTCTGCAATGTATTATTCATTTCCCTACCTAGCTATTAAGAGTTGAGATACTGTATGGACTGGAAGGGGTAACGGTATTTTGGGAAATAAATTCTGTTAGAAGAGCACTTACTTGTAAACCTAATGTATAGCCCAATAAGAATTAAAGCAATGCTGAGTGGTAATGAATCTGCTGCTCTTCTGTGCCATTTTATTTGGCAGACACAAAAGCCAGTCACGCAGGAGATAGCAGTAAAATAACTTCAGAGAAAAATTAGCTGACGTAGGAGGAGTGCAAGAACAGCTGGTGAAGAGGAGATGGGTGACACACCATTTGTCTAGAGCCTCATTCTCCTGAGGAGGAAAAACTGAGACCCACGTGCTCCAAGTTAACTGATTCTTCTGCAACACCAGTTCTAGTGAATCTCTGAAGTGAGACCTCAAAATACATAGAAACTTCTTGTCCCATTACTGTGGTTGTTAGGGAATGGAGAAGGGAACAAAATACATCTTTTCTGACTTTTCTTGTTTCTCGATTTGTATTCCCAAACTAAAGTTTATGTTCCAGTTAAACCTGTTATGTGAAGAATGTATTTGAAAGATTGTTTTCAGTTTTAGCTTACAATCTCAGTTTTATGTAAGGCAGCAAACCTTGATTATATTTTAACCTTGATTTTATTTTAACTTCCAATTCAAAGAATACAGATACAGTAGGTGCCCTGCGGGTGATATTTTCTATATGAGACCTATATATAATTGGCCTAAAACTTTAGTTACCAAAATTCTGTTACACATTGGATTGCTGTTTATTATTTGTCACCCTGTAAAACTAAGTAATACATTTCAAATTCAGAAGATTCAGCGAAGTTAAGAAACAAAACAAAAGGAGGAGATGTCAGGCAACATGTCACTGCGTTTCAGTAAGGGATAAGCTGATGGGTAGAAATTGAAGATATTAATATAGCTGAGGGGCTACTTTTGAAAAAATAAGGGAAGAGATGGATGATAGTAAAGATATTTGGTATGTAACATGAGAATTACAGAAGAAAATGAAACATGGAAAGAAGCTGTCTGATGATTCTCAGAATAGAGAGAAGATTAGAACTCCTCATGAAAGTCAGTGTAGTTGAAGATAGTAGGGTATAAAACATGACTAAAAATGTCAGTGTATGAAGAACCTGCATTACTTATACCTTTTCAATTGTTCCAAGCTTTTCGTTTGGGAATCCGGCCTGGTAGATCTTGTCATAGAGTTAAATTTGATTACTGGATTTTCACCAGGACTGGTAAGATTTTCCCAGCAAAATGTCAAAAACCCAAAAGATAATGCTACTCTGCTGCATGCTTTTCATTTTTATCTCATTAACTTTCCATGTTCTTTCAGGAAGGGATGAATAAGACACAAAAGTCTCACAAGAACTTAACTACAAAGCAAAATTCCTGAACAGAATCTCTTATATTCAAAAACAAACAGCAGCAAAAACCCATGAGCAAACAAGAAAACAAATGCCTCTTTTCTTATTCCATCTTCTAAAACTGCTCAACCTGCCATGGCAGTCTTCAGTGTTGGTAGATGATCAACTACTTACAGGAGATACGGTGGATGGAATGAATGTGCCTTTTTGTCATCAAATGTAGATGTAATTTTTCTTTTCATGCAATTAAATTTTGTAGTAGAAACATCAGTGGTACAAATATATGCAAATTGGATGGGCCGTGAATATTCCCTGGCGAAGGTAACCGCATCCTTGTGATCTGGAGATTTTGTAGGGGTATTGGTCCATTTTACATCCCATAAAATTGCTGAATTTGACCTGGATCACCAGAGGGCACTGCTGGGTCTCTTTAGGGAGCCATATTTTTAATCTATGACTGGGAGATGGTCAATGACTAAGTAGTTTTATTTTTTCAGAACTTATTCTCTGATAATACTTGTTTTGTTGTTCTTGATCCAATAAGAGATCTGGAAAGAGGATGGTAGAAGTTACATTTCTTCCCCTGTCCAACAGCTCCATCTTTCTGTGGAAGCCTGACTCATGAGGTCAGTCATCTGCGGTGTGATTCATGGGTTGACATTAAGGATCCACAATTTCCTCATAATAAATGGAGATATGCACTTGTGTGCATATACAATGATATGCAACCCAGTGTTTCCATTGGACAGTGTGAAAATTACACTCGCTATTTACTATCGTACAGTTTACATTCGCTTCATAGTAAAAGAATAATGAGAAAAATTCTTTGCGGAAGACCTGTTTACTTAAGTCTTCAGCTTCAAGAAGAATTATAAACATTTTATACTAATAGGAAATACTTAAAATATATTCAGACCTGTAGGTTGCCTCTGATTATGGCAGTAGTTGCAGGAAAATGAACGTTTATGTAATAATGGTTTATATTATGTTTGAGCTTATTATTTGACGTGCACTATGCACAAGTGTGAATACCATAAAGTTTGTAGTTAGAATAAGTTACTTTTTAAGACTGAATTTGTGATTTTTTTAATTAGTGAAAGGTTTATTTAATTATAAATATTGCTTAGATTAACCCCATAATATTCTCCTTATGCTCTGAAATATTATTATAAAATATTTTACATCAGTTATGATTTTTAAAATCTCATGTATTTTCAATATCCTTACCTACTTCACTTGACCACTGCAGCTGGCAAATAGAAGAGATGAGCACAACCACAAAAATTCAGTTTATATCCACAGATTATCTGTTCATTAATTTGCTTTATTCCACTTAAGTGAAAAAGTCATGTCCAATAAAGAAGTGTGAGTAAATTCTTTGATGTTAAAACATGTATTTTTCATGCCCAAGAATCCTTTTTTTTTTTTTTTTTTTTTTTTGCTTTGCTTGTTAAGCACAATTATTATACACTAGTAGTGGTCTTGCATAAAATGTATATTTAAGACAAGTGATGTTTATATCTTGATGCCATACTACTGGATAGGAGAGTTATCACATGATATATTTAAAGAACATGTGATCTGAATATATTCTGTGAACATGCAACTAAGACAGATATGTCAAAGTCAAAGTTTAAGTAAGGTTTACTTCATATTTTTTGAAGTATCTTTTGTTGTTGGATACATCTGCTGATCGTATTGGCTACCACTGTGTTTCACTTGTGTTCAAATATTCTTTCATGCTTTCTCCTCTTTTTTACCGTGTTACTGTGATTGGAGTATAGGTATCATAGCATTTCTTCTAGTCATTATTAGAATTATTACAAATATGGAACATCATTTTCTTGGTGGCTGGGAGTTTTATTAAAATTCAACATAGGATTATGCTGGGGAAAGTTGCATATAATGGAATCTTTAGGGTTCTGTCACGTCTTCTGCTGAGCATTTCTTGCTTTGTGTACCGTGCTATTTTTATTTAAAAAAAAGTCAGAATTTTTCAAGAGTGCTAGAATTTACAGCAGATTCTAATAAGTAATGTTTTTGTATGACTGTAACGATAGCAGACTGCTCTTGTTAGCTGCACTGTTTCATTCACCGAAGCACACAACAGACACAACCACTTTGATTTGATGGGAAGTTATTTTCCATAAATTAGGAGGTACTCAAATCAGTTACTGTGCAAAAACAACTTGGATATTCCTAA
>PPHD01023784.1:0-12350 GCA_002909625.1 Bambusicola thoracicus
CCCGCCGGGGCGCCCCGGGGCCGCTCCCCGCGCGTCCCCCGCTCGGTACTCACTTGGGCGACCATCCCCTCCATTTCACCAGGTACTCCACTCTGCCCTGCGGAGCGCGGGAGGCAAAGACACGGCGTTCAGCGGGACCCGCCGCCCGCCCGCCCGCGGCCCCCTCCCCGCCTCCCCGCCTCCTTCCCTCCGCACCTTTCGGATCCGCTTCTTCTCGATGCTCTCCACGGCGAAGACGTGCTCGCCCACCGCCGGCAGCTCCATGCTGCGCTCGGGAAGGGCCGAGCCGGGCGTCCGCGCTGCCCGCTGCGGCCGAGCGGGGCTCGGGCTCCGGCAGCTCCCGCCGCCGAACCGACAGACACTGCGCGGCGGCCGCGGCACCGCAACCCATGCAAATCCCGGAGCGAGACGTCAGGGAGGCGGCGCCTCCCGGGCCCGGCTGCCCGTCAACGGCGGGGCCGGGGGATTGGCGCAGCGCTGCCGGGGAGCGAGGCGGGGAGGGGGGGCGGGCGCGGGGTGGAGGGGGGGGCACACGCGAGCGGCCCGGCCCCCGCCCCACGCGTGACTCAGCACGGCCCCGCGGGGAGAAGAGGGGGGGGTGCGCGGCCCCGCGGGCAGGTGCGCGGCCGGAGGTGCGGGTGCGGAGCCCGCCCCGAGGATGCGCGGGGCCCACGCGTGGGGATCGAGCCCCCCCGGAAGGCTCCGAGCCGCCGTGGGCTGCCCCGCACCGCCCGGCCCCGCCGCCTCTTTCCTGCCGCGGTTCCGGCCCACGGCGGACAAATCGGCGTTGTGCTGCTCGCGGAGGCCGGCGGCACGCAGCGCTCCTCCGCCCGGCGTTGCGCGGTGACCCCCGGTCCGGCGGCGCGCTTCCCCCGCCCGGTGCCGGAAGCCTCAACCGGCGGCGGCGTTGCGGGGCTCCCGCCGTGCGCCGCGTGTTCTCGCCGCTCGCGTGAGCGGATGGAGGGCAGAGCGGGGCTCCCTTCACGCGAGGCGGTCGGGCCCACGTGCGGCGGGGCGAGGATGCCGGCCCTTCCCCGTCCGGCGTGCGGTGGGAGCCGCGGCGGTGCGGGAGTGGGACGTGACCTCCCCCGGGCAGGTGGAGCGGGGCGAGCCGGGCGGCCGCGGGGCACGGCAGGCGCGGGGTTCCTCCGGGCGGCCCAGGGCCGCGCTCCGCCTCCCCTCCTCCGCGCCCTGAGGTCTGAGGTCCGGGTCCCGCATCCCCGCGCACGCGGATCCCGGTAACTTCAGCCCAGAGGGGGCCGATCCCCAACGGCTCCGGAGCGGATCCGCTGCCGAAGGTCCGGCAGCGCCAGGAGGCGATCCCCGCGCTCTCCGTGCCCCCCGTGCGGCCGCCCTCCTCCCGTTGGCAGCAGCCGGCGGCCTTCGGGGCCCGGCCCGGCCCGGGGGTGCGGGGGCACCGCGCAGACGGCGCTGAATGTCACCGCGCCGGGGACCATAACAAAGACGCAGCCGCCGAGATCGTAGAGCCGAGCCAATAAAAAGCAAACTGATATTACAATTTTGATTTCCCTGGAGGGCCGAAGGGGCTTAATGTAAGAATTATTATCCATTGTGAACGGCAGCCGAAAGAAAGCGCAGACAGGAAGATTTCATTTTTTTTTTTTTTTTTAACTTAGCGGCTTTCCTAAGGAACACGCGTTGCAATTTATGCCGGCGGAGTTTGTTAACCCTCCCCTTTGACATTTCAAGCTTCTCCTGTTGCCAGAGGAGACGAGCCGAGCACAAACCGCTAATGCTCGCAATAACGCCAAACGCGAGCGCGATTTGGTGCAATTTCCCCTCGGTTCGGGCGGACGGAGAAACGAGCGGAGGCCGCGGGGCCGCCCCGAGCGCTGCGTTACGGCACCGGGACCGCTCCGTACCCACCGACGGCAGCGGGACGGGGCGCAGCGGGGATACGACGCGCGTGTGCTCGGAAAGGTGCGAGCGGATCTCCCTGGCGCGGCTGTAGGATCTGCCCCGGGAGGAGAAGCGGTTGAGGGAATCGAAGAGAAAGAAGGTGAAAGCGACGCTCAATAGCGTCGTTAGGAGCGCTTTAATCGCGGTGCGGTTCGCAGCTCCCGCAGCTCAGCACCAACTCCCGTGCTGGAGCTGCCTGCAGGATGATCGTCTGCTTTCTGTTAGCGGGCTGATTGCACATGATTCGCCGTAATGATTGTAATGGTGGTGATTTTCCTTCTCTTCCCTTCCTCATGTAGCAGCGGTTCACGATCTGGCACAGCTTTCCCTTTGTCACTTCGAAAGAGGACACCTGATAGGAAGCGCATCAAATACCCTCACTAAAGAAAGCAGGAGACGTTTCTAACTGCTGCCTCTTCTCCGCTGGCGTCCCCTAATACATATCCCCGTATCACAGGGCTGAGGACAGGAAAAGGGTCCGCAACCCAAAGGGATGAGAGCCAACCGCTGCCGTTTAGAGCCCCGGAGATGGCCGGTTTCACACCACGCACGTTCATTATTAGTCTGTTCACAAGGCAGGGATGAGGTGCAGACGGACATTCTGGGGGTGCTATTTTCCCCCTCGGCCGCACTTGTGTAAGCATTTGGGTTTCCCGGTGGCAGTCCTGGCTGGGAGCTGCCGGGCACGGCTGTAAGACAAACCCCGCACAGCCCCGGGCAGATGGGCTTCCTGCAGGTGCTACGAAGCACACCGAGGCAATTTCCCCTCAGATATTTGCTGCCCGTGTTCTCTCCTATTACCCAGCGCTGGTATCTGTCCGGGTTTATTCTTTTCATCATTAGTTACAGTTACATCATTAGCTGACAGTTACAAACTTCTTACCCTGCAGACAGAGCTCTGTCAGTTTGGGGCTGAGCTCTGCCTCTCCAAAACACTCCGTGCTCTCTTTTCCCTCTCCCCTATGCCAGTAGCTCCCGCAGACCTGCTGTATGTTTGCTATCAAGCAGCACTGATTACACATGCCATCGTTTCTGATGTTGCTCATTAGTCTATATCATTATTAGCAATTCAAACCAGCAATTCGTTTCCAGCTGCGATTCCACCAAGAAGGCTCCAAGGCTGCAGTTTGGGCTCTCGGCTTTTCCAGCCTTACCTCCTGCAGCCCAAAACTGGCCGGGAGCACCACATAATAACAAAGTTCATTCATTCATAGCTGTAGCCTTTCCTCCAAGGCCGCTCCTGCAGGCGGCCAGGCACGGACTTTGCAACTCTCTTGCATCACTGTGTCCTTGGAGGGAGGGGGAGGGCACCGGCCCCATTCATTCCTACCTGCCCGGCTGGGCTCCGGGGCTGCCCTTCTGCTTTTGTCAGGCCTGGCTCACGTTTGGAGCAGCGGCCGCTCTGAACACCGGGCTCTAAGATGCTGAGGTCAACAGCGTGCTGGAGAAAGACAAGGGAAGGAGGAGTAGGTAGGCTCAGGGAAAGAAATAAAAAGCACCCAACCAACAATCAATAGGATGCCATGAGGTAAGATGCACACAATGAAACCCTGTTCCAGGTTGCCAAGGCAAATCTGTCAATAGAGTATTGAACAAGCAAATCTGACTTGCAATTATCGTCTCCTTCTAAATACAAGCTGCCCCTTTGCCTTGCAGTTCAAACCCCTTGCTGGTGCTGAGCGCTCGGATATTGCTGGCCAGAACTGCCTTAAAACAGCGAGGGAAGAGCCAACCCAGCTGGAACCGGGGCTGGAACCCGCTCTGAATTCGTGCTGAAAACCCCTGGAGCATCCCCACCACCTCTGCTGCTGCAGCTGAAGCGATGCATGCCAGCTCCAGCACAGCAGGCATCCTGAAGCAGCAAACTCCCTTTGCAACAAACTCTGCGGGAACGTGTGAATCCATTTTCAGGCACTGCTGCAGGAAGAAAAGCAGCACACGGAGCACCCGGCACCTGCAGCACTCAGGAAGCACCTCAGATTGCTGCTCCCCCCCCACGGTCCCTGCCCGCCCCATCCTGCCAGCCCCCACCTCTGCCCTCCCCAGGCCAAGCAGCCCTGCAGAACACCTCCATCCCCGCCACAGCAGGCCTGAGATCCCTACAGCACCAGTGGGGAGGGCAGAGCCGAGCAGTGGATTCCCAGGAGAATCCATCCCCTGGGGGGTTACATGGGAACCCCCCCTTCCCCAGAGCCCTTCTGCTGTGCCCTCACCCCCAGCCTCACGCATGGGTGCTGGCGAGGGAGCCTGAGACCATCTGTCCTTAAGCTTCTTAGAGCCAGGGAAGTCGGGAGCAGCACAGAGGAGGGAGGCACTGCTGCTGTGCAGAGCTCAGCACCGATCTGAGCCCATCCCACTGCCCCACATCCCCCAGCCCAGGACATCCCCCAGCCCTGAAGTGCCCAGCATGCAGCAGTGGGCACTGATTGGAGCATCCCCAAGGGCATCCCTATGCCCCATAGACACGGAGGGGCAGCTGTGCGTTTGGGGCAGGTGGTGCAGCACCATCGGCCTCATCCTGCACCTCCTCCATGGCTCCTCTCGGCTCCCCGAGCATCCCTGGAGAGGGCTGAGCTCTCCTCTGCCTCTTATCGCTTAAGCTGATGCTGCTCCTTGGCAGCTGAGTGTAATTATGAGCTTTTCTCCTCCAGAAATGGCTCTGTTCACATTTCTGCCACCAAGGCTGCAGTCCGAGGAGCTGTTCTGAGTTGGAGAAGGACCTGAGCGCTCTGTGTGAGCTTCTCCCATCGTCCCCATTCATGGGATCACATAAACGTCCATTGGTGAGGACTGGAGCGCTGCTTTGGGAACACTGCTTTGCCATCAGTGGAGGCATTTGGAGTGCACTGCACTCTGTGCCTTCCCTGTGCTTCAGGGGGCTCCGTCCCCACGGGATCCGCAAAGGGAAAGCAAGTAAGGCCCTTTTCCTTCAGAGCAGGCTGGGAAGCTGCAGCTCCATTCACACCAAAGGGGCAAGGCCAGGCAGCTGCAGGCAGACAGACACCCACACCCCCCCAGCAAGGAGAAGCGGGGCCTCTGAGCCTTGCTTCTTAATGAACAAACCCACAAACGACTGGGAGCAGTGAGTCAAAGCGCATACCTGCGGGGTCCCTCTCCCTTTCGAGGAAGGCAGCCTGAGGTTCCCATCTGCAAACACAATCTCCACGTGCCCAGCTGTGGCCGGGCGCAGGGGTTGGTGCTGCGGTCTGATGGATAGATAAGGGCTCTGCAGGTGGACGCAGCTCTAAGTCAAGCAGGCGGGCTGCAGCTTTGGATAGCGGGCAGCAGGGAGAAGCTTCCTGGGCAGGATTTTGGTTTTGGAAAGCTAAAGCAGCCTTTCGACCTTTTAGTTATCGAGGGCAAAGAGGATTGGGCCTGCTCTGGCTGGGGCTTCTTTTAGAAACATCATCTTGAAGAGAGCACTAAAGTGAGGGAAACCACTCCCCAAACCATCCTTGGGAAATGAACCACCAGCCTAAACCTCGGCAATAATGGGTGCTGCTGGAATCGCCCTATGCAGCAGAACCTGATTGCTCCACCCCGTGTGGCTGCAAAGCGAGCTTGGGCCGTGCTGGCAGAGAGCAGCATTGGGGTCAGGAGCAGCAGCTCCACGCTGTGCTACTCCACTGCCACCCCCCCAGGGAGCAGAGATGAGCCCAAACTATAGGACAGGACGCCCCAGTAGCTTTATCTCCTACACGAACCCTCCGGCTCCCAGCAAATCCCCCTGAGCAGGATTAGCCCCCGCAGCCAGGCCAGGCAGTCTGAGCTGCTCACACAGCGGCTGATGGATTGATTTATTTGCTGAGCTCACAGCTGAGGAGCGTGTGCTGCAGCCCGGTGCTGCCACGAGGCAGCGGCTGGGCCAGGCAGGAGGGCAGTGCAGGAGGTGAGGTGGGTAATTGCCCACAGACAGCAGTGATAATTAACTGGTTTGGGCTGGGCCGCCTTCAGGAGCTGCGGGTGCAGGCAGGGCCCCAGCAGCAGCAGCAGCAGCAGCAGCAGCATCCCAATCATGGTGTGGGGACTGCATGCATCAGAGTTCGTGCCATCAGCCTGAGGCTGGGCTGAACGGGCCCGGCTGGACACTTAAGCAGCAGTGCTGGGGCATGCACAGGGCTGGGATGTGCATGTTGCCTGTGCAGCAGTAGCAGCAGACAGCAGCTGCCTGGGCAACAGCACTGCGGGCAGTTTCTATCCTGCCTGCACCTGAGCCGAAGCAGAAGCGCAGCTCCCTGCAGCCTTCCCTCCCTCCCTCCTGGTTTCCTTCCACCCTGCTCTGCTCTGCTGAGCGTCACCTCTGCTTGTGTGGCCTGATCCTGATTGCGGAGCCATTTCAGCTGCCCGACTGCCCCAGCACGTTGTTATCCCTTCAGTGGATTACGCCAAGTATTTGTGTTTGCAAAGGTTTCAGAAAGATTTATCGGGCACGCCGTCCACCCTCTGTGCATCACACTGTCACTAGAGAGCTCTCTGCTAGAAAGCTGCTCAGCCCACCCCAACCCAAAGGGGAGCCATGCTAAACCCCTTGGAAAGGCCACAGATTTGCCTGGGGGTGGGAGACCACCTGTGCTTTCAGGGCAGCACCCCGGGCCCGTGCTTCACGCATGTGTTAGCAGGGCAGTGCCAGGCTCTGGCAGCGGCTGTGTGAGCGCTGCAGCACGCTGCTCCCCGGCAGGTTCCTCGTGCTTGGCTGCCCCGTGCCTGGGTGGGGTTTCTCCATGGAAAGCTGCAGCCCAGCTCCCTTCTCACTTCCCCTTCTCTCGGCTGAGCACTCTGGGCAGCTATTTTTAGGCTGCTGCTCGTGGTTTGGTTTCCCCTGGGGATGCTGAGCAGGTTCGGGGAGCTCCAGCTGCCTCTGGGCAGTGTGAGAGATGCTCAGCTCCCCAACGCACGCAGCGCTCTGCAGCCACCCCGGCACAGGACTGCCCCACACTGCCCTCTCACCCTAAGGGCATTTCCCTGCCCCAGGACTGCAGCGGCTCCAAGCCACGTTCTCACTGCAACCTCTGCAGCACGCTTGCAGGTTTCCTGCACCAGCACCGAAAGGACTGGGGACAGGGATGAGGGCACGGCTGCGGTCAGCCCTCAGCACCACCTGTGTGCACTGGGGTGGCCCCACAGTGCCTGGAGAGCCCAAGGATGCAAAGGGGACGCTGTGCTCACCGCTGTGTCACCTGTGCCCCAACTGCCCCGGCCCCGAGGCCCAGCTGTGCAGCTCTTAGGTTAACCGCGGGTTTTCACACGGGAACTCGGTGCGGTGGGGAGCTCCACCCAGAGCAGGGAAAGAGATGCAGAGCTGTTGTCAAAAAACACGTGTCTTGTTTGTAGCCAGAGAGGGGACAAGTTGCTGTTCCAGCTGTTAGGGCTGCTTGGGTTTCCCCGCTGGATTAAAGCTCTCCCCTCTGGGTCGCCGTGCCAGGATCAGGGATCAGCCCCTATTGCAGCTCTGCGGCTGCAGGACCTGCCCAAGCCCCCGGTCCCTCCCTGATCCCCACGCAGAAGGGCTTTTGAGACATCTGTCTGAAGTTTTGCTCTTCCTGCTGAGCTTTCCAGGCTTTGGAAACCCCATTCCAAAAGGTGCCCCGTGACCACACGGCGAGGAACCCTGCAAGCGCCTCCCAGGGCACCTGGAAAACCCTGCACCGCTTCGGTCACAGCGCCGCAGGGGCTGAACTGAACAGGAAGGAAGAAGTTGGGGAAGGTCCTCGCAGCCCTGCGCCCCACGGCACCGCCCTGAGCCGCCCCTTGGGGGGCTTTGGGACAGGATGCTGACACGGGGTGTGCCAGGCAGCAGGAGGCTGTGGGGTGCAGACAGCAGCAGCGCTGATTCATGGAGCTCTGTCACTAAAAGAACGGCCCCTGTCCTCCTCTGCGGGGATTTACTGCCCTCAGCCAGGAAATACGGCCGCCTGGCCTCGCTCACACTTCACAGCCCGCATGCAGCCCCGGAGCTCAGCCCCAGCTTTTCCCCAGGTGACATCCTCTGGGCCGTGGCATCACCACTGCGGTGACGCCGTCCCCACCTGCGGTGACCCACGGTGAGCTGGGGCTCACACCCGGCCGGGTCCCCAGGGGAGGTGACAGGCAGCAGCCTGCCCTTGGGGTGATGCTGCGGGGACGGTGGGGGCAGTTTCATTTCTCCCACCTGCCTGTTGTGCTGCTGGGGCACGCCCTGTCATCCGGATGGGCCCCCCCAGCCCTGCCCCAGTGGCAGGCGATGGCGGTGGTGGTGAAAGCTGCACCCTGGGGTGAGGTGGGGACATGGGTCGTGTGTACCAGTACCCCAGCTCTGCTCACAGCTTGTTAATGCGCAGTGCTGTGAGCAGCACCGTGGCTGTCCTGTGTCCTGTGCTTTGGGGGGCACAGGGGTGTGCAAAGCGATGCTACGCACCGGGAGGTGTGCACAGGGTGGAGCAAAGAGCGGATATGGGGCTGTGTGGGATGGGGCTGGGGCTGCGTGGGGTAGGAGGTGGTCAGGGCAAGGCTCCAGGTGTGGGTCCTGTGCTGCTCAGTGGGGCTGGGGGGGCCTCCGGGGCGGCTCCCAGCTCTACTTCCATGTTTGGGCCACGGCTGCAGCAGAGCCATAAAAGGCGGTGTGGGGAGGGCGCCGGCTCCATGGGGAGGGCGCTGGCTCTGTGCCGTGGGTGTGCAGGGTGTGGGGCCGGGCGCAGGGCGCTCCCCCAGAGATGGGGCCCCCTGGAGTGAGGGTGGTCCGTGTGCGGCAGAGCTGCCAGGCTGGCCCAGGATAGCGTGTGGGTGCCGGGGAGCATTGTCCTGTGTGGGCAAGGCTGGAGCCAGAGCCGTGTCGCTGTGCCCCGCTGCTGCTGCGCCTGTGGCTGGGATCAGCTCGGGAGCGCTGCAGATGCTGAGGTGCAAATTGAGGGCACAATCAGGAGCCGAATGCTCAAGGATGAGATCCAGGCTGAGGCCACACTGCTAATCCATGCCAGGGCACACTGGGGCAGCGAGGGTGTCAAGGGAGAGGTGCTGGGGCGGGGGCTGCGTTGGGGAAGCAGTGCACAGCTTGAGGGCCCGATGCAGTGAATGTGGCGCAGGTGTTTGGGCTGAGCGGAGCCGGGCAGGACTCCACAGCACAGGCTGAAGGCCAGAGTTCAGCACGTGGGGGGGAAATGTGGCCCAACCGCCACCTCCGGACAGCAAAAGGGAGGCAAAAGGGGAGTCCGTGGGATCGGGGGGTGGTGAGGGAGGACTCATCATTTGGGATCCTGCGCTGACTGTTCCTAAGGACTTCCTCACCGGCAGGGATTGAAATGCTCACCAAAGCCCAGAGAGAACAACAGAGATAAGCAGATAACAGATCCGAGTGCAGTGAGTAACTGACAGGAAAGCCCAAATGTGCCGCTGCCCGGGGCGCGGTGTGAGCCAACCCACAGGAATGCAAAGGCAAACAGCGAGCGGGGCGATCCCCGGCACCGGGTGGGCACGGTGAGCAGCAGGGCAGTGGGAGGGACGTGGGCTCTGAGCGGATGGGTCCTGGGGCACCGCACAGTGCCATTTATGGGACCTTTTGGGTCGGGCTGAGCGCATGCTGGGAGGTGTCCTGGGACGGTGCCCTGCTCGTGGCGTGGCTGTGGGGCTGCCCCTCCCAGGCTGTGTCCCCCAAGAGCTCCATCCCTGCTGCTGGGTCAGCTTGAGAGGGATTCCTGGCCGTGTTGCTGCTTAATACCAAGCCCAGCCGCAGCCATTTTAGACCTGGCATTGCACAAAGCGAAGTACATCCCCATTACCTGCACTGCTGCAGATGCGTCCGTCCGCCTGCCTTGCTCAGCCCCTGCACACAGAGGGCTCGGGGCTGATTCATCTGCTGCTCGTTCTCCTGCTTACGTACGCTCACATTGTTCCTTCCCCGCCTGAATGGCTAAATTAAGCCCAGCAACAATGGACCATCGATTATTCTATTGTATTCCATAGGGCCTGGCTTGGTAACCGGCTCTGGGGGCAGCAAGGTGGGAGCAACCCGTGCTCACGCCGCTCTCAGGAGCCCCAGAGCCAATGTTCCAATGCCACAGCAGCCTCTGTTCTCTGAAAGTGGTGGCATAGCAGAGCCATGTGCAAGCTGGCTGCTGCCGGCGGGTCACCCCTCTGCCACCCCCATGCGATGGCAATGCCATGCCATGCCGTGCCGTGCCACGCTGTGCCATGCCCAGCCATCCCACGCCATGCAGGAGAACATCCCTGACAGCACCACGTCTCAGCCGCCCGTTTCAGCAGTACTCATTCTGAGTCTTTTTACTGCCTGAGCTGCTGACAAGTGATTTTTCAAGAACAGAAATGTCAGCACGTGCAGCCCCGCTGCAGGGCCCTCCCGGGGTCTGCGGGCACAGCTCCGCCCTGGGCATTTCCATAGGGCCTCGGTGCTGCTGTGCACGGTGGTGCCAGGTGGGGTTGGGCAGAAAGGTGAGGGCTGGGAGCGCCCCAACACCCCTGCTCGGTTCTGCCCCCCTGGGCTCCTGGGCAGCACCGGGAATCGGGGCCCCGTGGAGTGGAGTGGCGGGCCTGGGGTGGGAGCAGCCCTGTGCGCTGTGCGGGGGGAGCTGGCAGCACGGTGGTGACGCTGCTGCTGGGTCTGCAGCAGGGATGCTTCGCCTGCAGATCTCCTACCTGCGTCAGCAGCTGAATTCCCTCGCCTCATCCCCGCTGGCAGCTCCTTAACCCTTTCCTCCCGCTGCCCGCAGAGGCGCGGGGCTGAGCGCACGGGCTGAAGGGCAGCCATCACTGTGCCCGTGAGCTCCTGATGCAGGCGGCTGCAGCGTGGGGCCTGACCCTCTTCCCACGTGCCTGCAGGAAGGAGCGAGAAGATTTTCCAGCTGGGGGAGCTGCTCCTCGCCCTGCTCGCCGTGCCCAGCTCCGTGCATGGAGCGCTGCCTGTGCTCTGCTCTGCTCTGCTCTGCACGGTGCTCCCGTCAGCCCTCAGCTCTCTGCAGCTCAGCCCCAGCGGTGCCACATCCCCAGTCAGTATGGGGCCACGCTCCCCGCAGGTCCCCCAGCCCCCCGAGAGCCATCGGCACAGCCAGCACCCGCCCGGCACCGCTGGCAGCCGCGCAGCCCCCGGGGCAGATTTATTACCCTTGGCAGAAGGCCCAAAGGCCAGCTGGTGTTTGGGCCGTTTCCAAGGTTTCCAGTCACCGCTGGAAGTCCTCCTTCAGCCGCCCCCCATACAGTGTGTGGGAATTGGGTTCCTGGGACAGGACCCAGCTGCTGGGACCACCCGTGGGCCGCCCACCCCTGCCCGTGCTGCCCTAAGGGCTCTGCCTTCATCCCCTCTGCTGGGGGTCAGGACCACACAGAGGGGTTTGCCGTCACCCCACAAAGGCAGGCAGGACCCAGCGAGCCCAGCGCTCCAGCAAGGTCCCCCCGCACCCTCTGCGCCCATAGGGATGGCAGCTCCATACTGTGAGGCTGTGGAGGTGGCTCTGGCCACCCGGTCACTGCCCTGGGCACCGCAGGGTTGGGCAAAGCAGAGGCAGAGGCAGAAGCGGTCCAACTCGTTTGTGGTTCATGAAAGACAATCCCAACCCAAAGCAAACCAGAAATCCCGGGCACGGGTTGAGGCTGCTCCTCCTCTGCGTCCCACCACCGAGCAGGACCTCAGTGCGTGTCTTTGGGACGGTCCCGCAGAGCGCTGCAGGTGCTGGAGCAGCTCTGCCATTCAGAATGACCAGCAGTGCTGGGTCACAACAGGTCCTTCTGAGTGGCGTTGTCCTCATTCTCACCCATGTGTTTCAGGGCTCCCCTGATGTGGTTGGGTTACTCACAGCACCCCGCCTGGCTGCAGGGATTTGGCTCCTCAAAGGGAATTTTCCCGTGTCCAGACCTCACACAAGAACAGCTGCTCGGGTAATTCTGCTTCAGAAGCACCTCCATTAGAACCGTGGTTACAGCACCGAGGTACAACTCCGAGTCCAGCAAAACATATGCGGGCGTTTGGCACCGTGTGATGGGGTGGAGCAGATCCCTGCTGCACGCAGATCCCAGCCCTGGCTGTTGGCACACCGTGTTCCAGGGGTGGCCCTGGGGAGCTCAGCAGGAGGAGGCATCTTCATTTGGCTTTGTTTTGTTTCCCTGTTTTTCGTACCACTGCATCATGGCACGGCTCTGCTTAGTTATTTATTTGCAGGGATGTGAGCATGTGAACAAACCAGCGCTGGGCTTGCAAAGGGAAAGAGAAAAAAAAAACACCTCTTTGATATTCTCTTCCCTTGAGACCAACTGGGGTTTGTTTCGAAGGTGAGCTGCGAAACATCAGTCTCAATGAGAACAGCTCGCAGACAATGATGGGTTTGAAAACAAAATGCCACAACAGCAGAGGTGGGCAGGGATGTGTGGTCTGGGGAGCACAGTCCAGAGGAGATGCACGTGGCCATTGGCTCCATCCTCCCATCCATCCATCCATCCATCCATCCATC
>PPHD01023785.1:459-12349 GCA_002909625.1 Bambusicola thoracicus
CAGTTCCTTCAGCCTCTCCTCATAGGGCATGTTCTCCAAGCCCTTCACAAGCCTTGTTGCCCTTCTTTGGACCTGCTCCAGCACCTCCATGTTCCTTCTGTATTGAGGTGCCCACAACTGAACACAGTACTCGAGGTGAGGCCTCACCAATGCTGAGTACAGTGGCAGGATTACTTCCCTACTCCTGCTCACCACACCGTTCCTGATACAAGCCAGAATGCCATCGGCCTTCTTGGCCACCTGGGCACACTGCTGGCTCATATTCAGCTGACTGTCAATCAGTACACCAAGGTCCCTCTCCATCAGGCAGCTTTCCAGCCATTCCTCCCCAAGCCTGTAGGATTGCCCGGGGTTGTTGTGACCAAAATGCAGGTCCCAACACTTGGCCCTATTGAAACTCATAGAGTTTGCCGTGGCCCATTGATCCAGTCTATCCAGGTCCCTCTGTAGTGCCCTTCTCCCCTCTGGCAGATCAACACTCCCTCCCAACTTGGTATCATCTGCAAACTTACTGAGGGTACACTCAATCCCCTATCAAGATCATTAATAAAGATGTTAAATAGAAGTGGCCCCAGTACCAAGCCCTGAGGCACACCGCTCGTGACCAGCCGCCAGCTGGATTTAACTCCATTGACCACAACCCTTTGGGCCCGGCCATCCAGCTAGTGTTTCACCCAGCAAAAGCCATCCAAACCGTGGGCAGCAGCTTCTCCATGAGAATGTTGTAGGGGACAGTGTCAAAGGCCTTACTGAAGTCCAGGTAGACCACATTGACAACCTTACTCTCGTCCACTAAGTGGGTCACCTTGTCATAGAATGAAATCAGGTTTGTCAGACGGAATCTACCATTTGTAAACCCATGCTGACTGGGTCTGATCCCCTGGTTGACCTTTAATTGGTCCATAATGGCCCCCAAGATTACCCCTTCTAATAAGTAGGTGCAGGTAGACTCTGTACTCATCTTGTTGTTCAGCAAAGCGTTTAGGATACAATACTTGGAGAAAGGTAGGAAAACTGTACTCATGAAAATTTGTATCTTAGCAGTTAGAGGACTTACCAGCATGAACGCAAGAACTGGTTCCCAATCCCTCTCCTTACATGCTTTCCTTCAGTTGGTACATAATCTGGCCCTAGCCTGCAATGGCTGCAATATTCACATCTGTGCACTACATCAGAATGGTCAAGACTAAAGGCCTCTTACACAACCAGCTACATCTCGTGGTCAAAAACCCATGTTCTCCTTGTATCTTCTGTCTGTCCTAATTAAGTTTGAATCCATTGCTGAAAAATGGGCAATTCAGAGTCTTTATACTCCTTTGGATCAGGTAATGACCTTTTAAGATGAGGGGGATCTGGACAAAAATTTTCTAAAGAAAGGTGGGCTTTCTATGGCCACTGTTCCATCTTTGTGTATTATTTAAAGTGATCTCAGATTCACCCTGAGAGGACTACCTTTTATCTTGAATATAATGCATGTTTGGAGTTACCTGGTCCCTGCAGGGTGATAGAGGTGGAGGAATGTCTCATCAAAGAGCCTGAATTTGATTTAGGCATAAGGTAGTTTCCAGCCAAGGCATATCTAAGCACACTCTGGAGCCTTTTTGCTTCCACTCTTTCATGCTACTGACGTGTAGTTGAGGCGAAAGGAGTAATCAGCGTGTCTTCATGCCCTTGTAATACTTGAGGATTGCTACTAGCTGGCATGGCAACTGAATACTTGATGATCTTCATGCTTTCAAGAATCTTAGCCTTTGTATTTCTGTATATTTCCCATTTTATACAATGGACTTGGTCTTAAGAAGATTGTCAGTTCACTATTTATGCCAGACATTGTGCACCTCTAATTTGAGAGATGTTATAGCCTGTGCCAACCTGTCTGCATAATTTAGGGGACTCTTAAATCATTAATTTCTGTGAAAGACTGTGAATTGCATATTTGGAAGCTGAAGCATCAAACATACATTTTCTGATGACTTAATCAGAGATTTATATTCATATTTCCAGAGGGAGGAAAAAAAGATAATGAATCTGTCTAATGAAACAGCACATTCTGCTTTATGTATACATATTCCTTGTTGCTCTATAACCATATGTAATAGGTTTTCAGTTGATAAATGTTATGCTTATAGTAAAGTAAGTTTTCATATGTTCTGTATATAAACTGGATGTTTCCTAAGACAGGCGAAACATAACAAGACACATAATGAGTGACCCAAGGGCATTGGCTTCAACTGTATAAAATATTTAAATCTAAACATGACACTGAATATAATGGAAATAACACAATTAAATTAGAACATGGTCAGAACAATAGCGTCTTCTGCTTTGATATCAAAAGACTTCTGGATCTGCTTTGGCATTTGTTCTTCGTAAATTCCCTTGGCATTTCATGCAGCAGCAGACCAATATTCCATAACAAGAGCAAAATGCATTGATATATCTTAATTAAATCACTGGTTCTGAATAAAAGAAATACACCAACATGACATAGACCATTGTGGATAACTTTATAATTATAAAAGAAGACCAGGGACAGATGAAGCCAAACAGCAATTGTGTTTATACTTCTGCAAGCTCAAAGCCTTTCTGAGTTGCTCTGTAGGGAGCTGGTTGAAGGAAGCTCACAGAAATCCATGGAATGAAAAAACAGATAAGCAGTGTATAGTTCACCTGAGCTAGCTGTCTGGCCCCACCCGTCTAAAAGGCTAGACATAACGTAACTGGGCATGAAGTTCCCCTAGCCTGTTGATGTTCTGTGTAAGAAACTAAAATTAAAGCAGGATGGTGAGAAGGACATGATCCATAGCCCTCTTTATCATCAGCTTTAAAACACAGTGTAAAGGTTCCTTGCATAATTGCAGTGAGATTGCCTGAGAATATATACATCTAGGCAAGGCAAGAGAAGGACATCAGTTTCTTAGCTGCACAAAGAAAAATAAAACAAACCTACTAATAAAACACAAAACAAATCCCACCAACAAAAGCAAACACGCAAACAAAATAAACCCCAGTCAATATAATAAGGTATCTTCATATGTAGCATATACCTTTGCAGTGAGATGCCTATTTCAAGGATAAAAGTAAATCAGAGGAACACCTTCCTAATAATGAATATGTGCACATTTCAAGAAATCTATGTTTAGCAAGTATAATAGTATAGTCACTTCCAAAAACACTGGCCATGTAACTTCTTTCCTCCAACAACGAACCTTCTGTGCATACTCTACCTACAATGTGCTCCAGTTTCTTACTACATGGTGTCTTGCTTGAATGGGATCTCAGTGCCTACTGGAGAAAATATCCTCTTCTGAGCTACAAACACTATGGAAAACAGCCCAATGTAGAATACTGACTGCATCTAACATCATGGGCAGTGGTTGTTACTGAATGAAGTCTGACTTTGGGAAGGTTGTTAACCACTGGAGAGTGACCCACATCAGCTCCATGTCTATCTCCCATATACTATTCAACTTTTAAATGCATTTATCAGTTACTTTTTCAACAGGTATTTATTGCAAAGTGTCAAGTCTAGATTAAGGTAGACATCTGCAGACAGTGCCTCTTAGCCCGCACACAGAAGCTGCTCTTACGTATTAAGTCTGATGCCTTTCATTTCATCTCTATGTGTCATTCAATAGTTTCTATTCATGCCTTTTTAAGCAGTTCATTATTGTTCTACTCAGGGGCCAAATATGTAAGCAGTGGGCTTGAATACATCAGAAAAACTGACCCTTGGTGCCAAGGAGTTACAGTATTAAAGTGCATTAGCCATTTCCTGTAACAGTTGTCAGGCTAATTTTCAGTGAATGACTTAGTCCATGTGTTTATTATTCAGATGTAAGCCCACTGACTCGGCATGAAAATGACATTACAACGCTGTAATCACATACTAATCATTTACAGCAACAGCCACTACATGCCCATACTGCATCCCTCTAACAAGACTTCTCCAAGTTCAGAAGCAGCATCTTGTGAGCAAGTTAATTCACACTGCATTACATCCTCCACTGTTGAGGGTACACTGACCAGCACTGTTGCTGAAAATCTCCATGCAAGTCCATAAAATTCAGAGTGCTTTTTAGAAAATGGTGACTCAGTGGGAAAGAATGCGTTGAAATCATAGAACTAAATTCAATACAAAGTAAAATCACTCTTATCTTGATTGTTAACTTTTTCTATACCTAAATGTAACACACTCCTGGAGGTCTTGGGGACAAATTCCCCTTCTCTCCATTTAGTATGTGATAACCATGTACTTCTTAAAGCATAAATAATATAGTCATGCCTATTGATAAATAGTTTTCTTTATCTGATCAGTTCTAGTTATTTTAGATTGCGAGTGGTTTCAGAAGATGAAGATCTTAAAATGTGAAAGTACTTTAGTAACTTCTGAAGGTAAAAACCTGCCAGGAAATTTGAAATTCAAGCTGACTTTCCATCTCATGTTCTGACTAAGTTGTAGGTTGATCTTGCATACAGTGGCATTGCTTGTAGCACAAAACTACATTTTTGGCTAGTGCTACAACATAGGTACCCTACACTATTTCTGGCTTTTCTGAGGAATCAAGGTGATCGATGGAGAAAGCACAAGCCTTCACTCTTGATTTTCGTTATTTTTGTAGCTTTTCATCATTAAAACTGTATATCATTAATATTAATCACAGAAAAAGAAAATCATACAGGTTTACATTTCATTATTTTACAGAAGTCACGTTTAACTGATGTTATAATTGAAAAAGAAACAGCAAATCAAGTCATGGGATCCCAAGCGTATGTTTGCTGTCAACAGAAGGACTCTCAGGGACTTCAATTAGTATTAGATTGTAGTCTTCATATTTACATTTAAAAGTATTCCCCTCCATGTTCTTACATAAATTATTAGGCTATTCAAATTCAATAGGAGATAAGTGTGAGATGGAAAAGTGTGCATTAAGTATCTGACAAAGTGATTAAAGAAAGGCAATTCTGAGAGCTGTCACTCTGGCTGATAGTCGGGGGGACTGTCTCTCTAAGTGCCTGGTCATTTTCCATCTGATCACTGCTTGTGTAAATAAGAACCAGAAATCTTCCCTTCTGCATTCCAATGATTGTATAAGAGAGAAAGATAAGAAAATAATCTTTCAGTATACTGCAAAAAACAAGCAAGCAAGCAAACAAACAAAAAAACTAGGAATTGTTGTCTAAGTACTTATGTATTCACCTGTTGCTCTCCCCGTGCCTTCCTGAATGTTCTACTTTGCAAGAGTCAATTAGGGAAAAGCACATAACTAATGATGAAATTCTTTATCTGGATAAAACACCTTGTTCCAAGAAGCAGCATTTTCCTCTCTTTTTAGCCTTTATTCCACAAATTAATCAAATAGCTGCTGTTTTCCAGTAATTCAGACTAGTCATATAAACACATTTAATAATTGTATAATTAGCTGTATAAGATAAAGGGATTCTACTCAACTGCCTTTCCAAGGATATCCAAATTTTCTAGCATTTTAAAATGCCTATTGAACTAGCAGAAAGCTAAGTAACTGATCTAAAGGAGAGGGAAAAAAAAAACACAACAGAAATACACAATATTTTCCAAATACTTTCATCCACACTGTATTTTTTGAAACACAGGAAACTAGCATTAACTCCAGAACATATGTAAAATCAGGTAGCAGATCTCTAGTTTGATTTGTTCTTCCTGTGGACGTCTTTTATACTTAAAAATTCTTGCCTTAATATAAAAAAAATATTCTTAAGTGGGTAGTCATTTAACATTTCATGTATCAGTACAGTTATATGACTTAAAAAGCTAGTATTGTGCAATAGAGTATATTGACAAATAATCTCACCAATTAATAAATGTTAGAAATGGAAGCAATTTTTATTGAGGTCACAATAAAGATTCATTACCAAAAAAAAAAAAAAATGTTAATAAGACTTACGACCTCCTTGCAACTGTACTCTAATTCTTTAGAAGGAAAATATATATGATATAGAAAAGTAACATCTTTCCATTCTTTGAAAATTTTAACAAGATTTGGGCAACTGAAGCATGGTTATGCATCATACTGACTAATAAAAATGGTTATCAGCAGAAAAGGTTTTCATAGGTACAGTGAAATTCAAAGCCACATGACTTAATTCTCTAGTCCATAAGAAAACCTCTGAGAGATCAGAGATATCAAGTTATGAAAAAATCCTGAAGATCTGCTGTAAATTCAAACTGCTGCTCTGGAAAAAGATTCTTTGCTATTAGGAGCTCACATGTGCCAACAGGCAGAAGCTTTGCATTGAGAAGAAACAGCTTCACATTGAGAAAAAACCATGAGGCTTTGAGAGAAACTGTCTTTCAGACACCTCAGCATGCACCTTATGTTGTACACACCATACCTGCTCTAACCACAAAACTATCAATCTGTCTCCTTCTGCCTGTATCACCAAATGATTTTAGACATATACCGAGGAGAAGTAAGGAGTTGTCTTCATGTTGTTATATGAACAGGGACTGCTATACTTAACTGATTTTACCTGAGCTACAAGAGATGAAGCAGAAGTCTTCCTTTACTTTCCCTCCAACATAAAGGACACAAAGAAGTTCTTAACAGTTGCTACCCTCACTGAATTCAGGCAATTTCTGTCTTTATTTGCATCCTCTAAAACCTCTCTGATATTCATGGATGCACATCAAATGAATGCAAAAGCCTAACACAATATCACTACAAGATAACGTGGGCTCCAGTTCAGGAAATTAATAAGCATTTTGTAAACTCTTCTGAAATTAAAACTTTGACTAGAGTTTTATTAACTTTAAGACCTTTGAATCTGAAAATCAAATTAGATTTCTCCTCACTTAGGTATACTAAGCAGTCAAAAAAGACACTTCATCCCATGTCTTTTAATTTGTACTTGTGGAACAGAGAGAACAAAATGACCTTTGATCTAATTTAATTAAACACTTTTCTCATTGACATGTAAGTGACTTTTTTCCCAACAGTTCATTTGCTGGCTAAGAAATGATTGTTTGTTCCACTCATTATCAACTTTCACAGCACCGCTAACAAGGAGCAGTATAGAAAATTTTGGTCAACAAAGCCAATAGATATGAGTGCAAATGTACATTAGCATCAGAGTTGTTTATGAAGGAAGAGTTTTATTAATTTTTAAAGTATAACTGCATTTCAAGCTTTGAACTAGGTTGAAGGGCCAGTTATGGAGGAATTAGAGAACTCTTCAAAAGAGCTAAATGCATATTTACAATGAAAAATTCCCTCATAGCTCTCATCATTTGAAGCCAAAAGACATTTGTGTTCATTTCCACCAGAATTTAAAGGTCTATAGCAAGGAAAACTTGCTCTGATAGTAATGATTGCAAAAGAGGGCAGTTCACAGCCTTCTTTATGCTGGAATAGTGGTGGTGATTCTCCACAACTTGGTTCAAATTTTGGAAGAAAAGGAGAAAATCATACAAATTTCAAACAGAATGTGTTTTTGTGGGTTTTGTAAGGATAATGGGAAACTGATTCTAATAATTCAGTCAACATTAGCACAGTAAAAGCTGCTCTGTGCATACCTTGAGTCCTATCTTCCTTCCTCAGACACTGCTATAAGGGAAACCACCATTCAGCATGGAAGTGTTGAAAGTTCTCAGGGCTTAAAAATTTCAGGAACTAGTCATCTCAGTTACTTTTAGATGGAAATCCTATTTACTTTTTGGAACTGTAAAGGTCTTCAGAGACAACATCTGATAGCTAAACATTTTTTACCTATATAGGTAAATTTTAAAAGAGTGTTTTCTGTAGAGAAGCACAGAGCTCTGTACATTTACTACCTACCCTGCTCCTTTACTTCTTCTCTTGGAGCAAGTTATCTGCATGACAATAATACCCTAGAAAGCTGAAGTTACTGTAAAAAGAATAAGAACTCAGATGTAACATCCTTAAACAAAACAAACAAAATCATTGATTTATCAACAGTCTTAAAAAACTTACCTTTAAAATTTGGTCTGATTCTAGCATCATACCCCGATGTCCTTCCCATCAATTTGTCCAAAAAATCTGAAGGAGACAGGGTCTGTGAGGGGGATTTTCCAGATCTTGAATCATGTTCTTTACAGAAAGTCGTCCTAAATAAATTATTAGCCACCATTAGCTAATATTTAGCTAGTATTTAGTTCAAGTCAGGAAAAAATTATAACAATAAATAAAATTGTCTCAATTCACTGAATGCAGCAATTCAGATTTTTATAAAAATGATGCATATTTTTCATCAGAAAACTTTATCCTGGAAATAAAAATGAATTTTGGATTGCACGCATGGACATGTTTTGCTGTTCAAAACAAACCCCTCTGCTTTAAAAATAAACTTATTTGAGCTTTAAAAATTTAGAAGATTCAGTCTATTTAAAAAAAAGAATGTGTAAAGAAATCTAACAGGGACTTTGATATCTAATTCATATCACTGATTTAATTAGAATTATAGTGTTAAAATTTATGCCTTTTAGCACTGATTCGAGGTGGTTGTAAACTTCCAAACAATAGCAGTCATCACCCATCAAGTGGCTCTGGTACATGTTGGTTTTGTTAATGTTAGAAAGGATATAGATGCAAAAAAATGTTATTTATAGATGCCACTCAAAGAAGACTGAAATCATGCTAGTGAATGTCTGGCTTCTTCACCAGGAGGGCAAAAAGGGTTTCAGAGTCAGTCGTATCTGATCTTAGTGATTTGTTTTGGTCTTTTTTTCACCAATTAACATCAAATAGTAAATGATCAGTATTATCACCAGCTGGTATTTATATGCAAGCTCCTGAACATATGTCTGTTTTCAGATTTTAAGAGTAAACTTCTGGTACCAGACCATGCATATGAAACTTTATATAGATAACAAATTACATATTTCAAGTGCATTAAGTATTTCAGAAAAGAATTATTTATGAGTTCCCCAAGCTCATTCTGTAGGGAAAAAAAACTAGTAATGAAATAGTCATATTTGGTGCGCAGAGACACAGATTTCATCATAAGCATCACTATCTTGTTTTATAAATAACTGATATCATGGTATCTGTGCTTCAGTATATTCATTGAGCTACACTAAAAGTAATAAAAGCACTGTCTTCTTAACTACTCTCTAAATATTTGCCCAGAGGGAACCACTCTGTTTCAGGAGTGTTTCTTGTTCTTTTTTGGGCATTTACATTTAAGTATAAACAAATAGATATACATGTGACCATCCAAAATCAGAAGCAAATATTACATTCTTTATCTTTTTATAAAACCACCAAAACTGCTAAAAGGCAATGTGATAGTAAATCTTGTGATGTCATTCCCCACTTTTTCAGTTTCCATACATGGGAGGGGATGTTGCTTTTTTTTTTTTTTTTTTCTTTTGTTGTTGACGTGACACTTTTACATTCCTAATTTTTAATATAAAATAGATTAAATTTCCCACTTAAATAGTAGAAGTGTTCAGTTAAGATAATAAAACCTCGAAAACTAATCCAGTCTAATTATTTTGGATGATCCTTTACAAACTACTTCTGTCTCCTTTCAGTGTCCACTAGTGATAAGTTGTGCTATCATCTCATGTGTGCAAACTCCTGAATGCAAACATTTTTTTCACTCTGACACTGTATATAGACATTATTACACATACAAAAGCAGTTTGTACGTTTACATGTATGTAGTCAGCTTTGTACATGAAAACAAGGAATCTCAGCTGAAGTGGTGTTTTAGTTAATAGCAGTGACTTATTTGCCTTGTATCGCAAGAAGTCAGTAGCTGAAGCAAAAGCTCATCAAATGTTAGAAATAAAATAAAAAGAGAATAAAAATTAGAAGCAATAATCTGATATACTGATACTTTAAATGAGCATAGTACTGGTTTAATTCAGCATTTTTTACAAAATCAGAAGACTGGATCTCTAATTTCAAATAACCACATCCCTGACAAATTTGGTTGATCATTTCCAGAGCCTGAAGAGGAGGGAACCAAAGCAACTTCCTACATAAGCTCTGGAGGGAGCATAAAGATTAAATAGCATTTGGAAGAAAAACTGAAGAAACTGTGCTCGGCTATAGTGATGATCAGTAACAAAGCATGTCTTTGAATCAGAGAAATGAAAAATAGATCACCCAAACTTGAATATTTTTTGGTGTTTGTTACCAAGCAACGAGTCTCTGAGTGTAAAAAGGAAAGTCTATATAGAATGAACACAAAACACTCTCAAATATAGCAAACAAACTAGGTTAACGTGACGTACTTTCTTTATAGTTATGATTTTCACAGTCTTTGAAAAATATCATTACAAAGAGCCATATCACCTACCTGAAGTGGTTTGTCTCTAAGAAAAATGCAAATAAGGTTGTCAAAATTTTCACTAGCTGCCGGTTCATTCCTCCTGCTTTCTGTGTTGATTTGGAAAATATCCCAGAAACGATTCCAGAGAGATGCAGGGAGAAAGTATGCTGGTGCTGCCTAGATTCCCAAATTCAGCAATAATTTATTTTTCTTGACAATCAGGAAAAGAAGGTCTGGATCTCTACAAACTGGGGATAAAAAAGAAATGCCAGTCCTTGGAATCATGGTCAGGTCAAGCCTAGGCTCATCTCCAGCAGCCAACGCAAAAGAGACAAAGCATCAGACCTGGTTATTCCCCACCTTGCTTTTACTGGGTGATGGGGAAAAAAAAGAAAAAAGAAAAAAGAAAAAAAAAGAAAAAAAAAGCAAGGAAGGCAAAAAGAAAGAAAGAAAGAAATAGGAAGGAAAACCCTACTACCCAAAGAGCATCACCCAAAGGGGAGTAGCGTTGAGAGCAAGCAGTCTGTTGCCGGTGTATTTTATTCCCCTTTTGCTTTGAAAAGTAGTATTTAGGAAGGGTGGTGGGGCTACTGGCTCGTTCTGTTCCACTCCCCTGTTGGCAGGGAGGTGTCGGCGCTGCCGTGCGGGATCGAGCGGGCGGCGGGGGCTGCGGGGAACCCCAGCGCCTGTGCTGGAATGAGGCGGGCGGGAGCGCACCGCGCTATAAATTCAGCACTCGGACAGCTCCGCGCCTGCCGTGCGCATGCGCTTGGTGTCCGGTGGATGGGAGGGGAGAGGCGCGCGTGAATGTGCGCGCGTGTGGGTATATGTGTGCGCGCGTGGGGGTGCGCGTCCAAGAGGGTACGTGGGAAGGGTGGTGGCATGGGGTGTGTGTGCGGGGAGGGCGTGTGGCGTGTTTTGTGCGCGTGGGTGTACCTGATTTGGGTGAGGGGGATGCGCTGGGAGGTGCGTGTGAGCTATATGTGCTGGGGTGGAGAGGGGCCAGAAGCCTAACCCAGTGAATGGGGGAGAGCGGTCCCCCGACACCTGGGGCACTGCAGAGTCTGGAAAGAGCAGAGTGGGCGTGCAGAGGTGAATGGGCTCTGGGGAACCCATCTCCAGTTGTTCCTTGGTGTTGTTTCTTTTCCCCATGGTATAGAGAAGAAATTAATGGCATTGAGCTTTCTTGGAAGTAGCTCTGTCTCCACACCCTAACGTCCTACAAGCATAATGCCTTTCTTTTTACATATGAGGAACTGAAGCATTGGCATCTGAAACAAGGGCCATGGTTACCTGAGGTTCCACAGACTTTGTGTACGCTCCTGCTCCCTGATGTTGCAGTCCTTTGTCCTTCACTCTGCTTCCCACAGCCTTCATTGCTCATGGACAGCTCCTCATGTCAAACCCAGACTGGTGGTGGAGTATCACATTGTTTGAAGGAAGACAGGTGGCTTGCCACCTCTGAAATACACATGTCGATGGGTGGAAACTCTGCTCAACCCTTAAAGTGTTTTGTTAACATGATTTTAAATGGTGAATCTCATCTGGCGAAGTTAAGTGAACAAAGTGCTTCCCTCTGCCATCCTCGTGGCTTCTTCTCCATCCACCACCT
>PPHD01023786.1:2308-12349 GCA_002909625.1 Bambusicola thoracicus
TTTCCTTTTTATTTATTTGTTTGTTTGTTTGTTTGTTTGTTTATTAATTTATTTTTTTATTGACCAGAATCGTATGACAAATGATGTACCTTTTTCATACCAGGGGAAGCCATGAAGTTTACCAGGGAAGACAGCGGTAAGAAAATGCATGCACTGGGGGTCTTTCTTGTATTTTTAAATGTTGTGCATAAGAAAATGTAAACAGATCTCTAAAAACTAAAAATTGTTGAGACTCCAAGAGCACTTAATGTGGATTTAGAACTAGATCTTCTCATAGAACCATGGAATAGCTTGGGTTGGAAGGGACGTCAAGGATTATCAAGTTCCAGTGCCCCTGCCCCAGGCAGGGCTGCCAGTCACTAGATCAAGTACTAGACCAGGCTTCCCAGGGCCTCATCCAGCCTGGCCTTGAACACCTCCAGGGATGGGGCATCCACAGCCTCTCCAGGCAGCCTGTTCCAGCATCTCACCATCTCTCTATAAAAAAACTTCCCCCTGACACCTAAGCTATATCTCCCTTTCCTTAGTTTAAAACCATTTCCCTTCTGAGGCCTTTCAACCTATTTTTTGTTTGCTTGTTTGTTTTATAGAAGACAGAGGTTTAGGAGCACAAGTATTATATTACATTTAATATAGATTCATCACATTGTGATGTCTCTTAATGAACTAGCAGTTAGTAGATGTATTCTAGTATATGCACTTAAGGTGATCTATCTCTCACAAACACACTGAGCAACTAAGATATGTGCTGAGACAGCCTTCTAGGAAGACACCCAAGGTTAAGCCCAATGCTGCAACTTTGATTCCACATATGGTACATGAATGTCTGAACTGTTTGTAGCACTATGCCCAGTGGATACAATACTCAAGCTATTACCATCTTAATCAGATGCATGACATAGAAATGTCTGCTGAGATTGGTGCAAACGAAATTGCTGTGCAAGTGAAAATAAAGAAATGCCGGTTTCAGAAAATTCATGAACGTTTGTAAATATTCAGGAGCTCCATCTGCTGGCAGTAGTTGGTAGCTCTTTGCATCTGAACAGTCCTAATACTTTAAGAATTAAAAGTATACTATAAAGCTTGCAAACATTTTTGTTCAATTTCCCTTTTAATTTTAACTTCAGGAGCTGCCTAAGCATTTGGCTCATTTTGTCCTTGTTTCTAAGAAGCTGTGTATCAAGTCCTCCAAAACCCAATTTTTTACTGATACTGGCTGATGATCTTGGTATTGGAGATGTGGGTTGTTATGGCAATGATACTATCAGGTAAGAATTCTACAAAATAAATTACCCCATCCTGGTAAATTCTAGTGGGGGAAAAAAAAAAACAACACTGATGCAGTATTAGAATATTTCTTATTAGCAGATCAATTTATCTAGATACACTTCTTTCCAAAGCATTTTAGTAATTCCGCTTGGAATAAAAATTATACAAGCATGCTTGAGTGACTTTCATGGACTTCTAATTTTCAGTATGTATAGTCAGAAATGTGTAAATGTGCATGTGCCTTCTATTTCTCAGATGTACATAGTTTGTATGTATCTACAGCTCAGGTGCTGAAATATTAAGGACCGAGATCAGGATAACACCAGCTAACAACTCTTGTTGCCTTGTTACAGGGTGACACCATAATGCGCTCTCTTTATCCCCAGTTCAGTTTTCAATCTGGATGTATCTTGATTGATAGAATGATTGTGTATATTTATCCCATGTCTATTATCATCTATTATAGTTTTGCAACTTGAGCGCCCCATGTCTATTAGTGAATTTTTATTCACAGTGTTTCATGAGCTTGTGATATGAAGTAGACCTGAAATACCTTTTCTTTATACATCAATAAAAATGCATGTTGATATGATTTTTCTTTTTAGGACACCTCACATTGATGGTCTGGCAAAGGAAGGAGTGAGACTTACTCAGCACATTGCTGCAGCTGCTGTCTGTACTCCCAGCAGAGCAGCCTTCCTGACTGGCAGATACCCCATCAGATCAGGTTGGGCCTCTACTAGTTCACTGCAGTTTGTCTAGCCATTGTTGCTATTAAAAATCCCTTTAAACAAACCATTGTAAAGACTGGTTAGTCTAAGACTTTGGGACCTCAGTGAGATGGGCAGAAATAAAGATGACTAGATTTACTGATTGATTTCCATGGGAAAATCCCCACATAAAGCACATTTCATGTGGTTAAATGACAACACAAGAATGGATGAAAATCAAAACAAGCATCAAAGGTAGAAATGAAGAAAACAGTAAAGTATAAGCACTGAATGTAGAATTAAAAGCAAATTATTTACTAATTATTTATTAAACGAAGTATTTTGACTACCCTAATGAACATTTTAATAATAAAGTCTGTCAGTGTGTGGCATAGATCTCAATGATGAAACAGGTTTTATTCAGCCATTTACAGTGAAGAGAGAAAACCATTCCCATTATCTCCCATGAATCATTAGGATAGTTTGTCTGATCTGACTCTGACTTGCTAAAGGAGCTATAGCTTTATGGATAAATGCTTTGGGTTGTTTTTGGTTTTTAGTTTTAGGGGTTTTTTTTTGTTTTTGTTTTTTCCCCTTAGTTCCTTATTAGCATCTTACTGTGGTAAAACTTTGCCTAATATGCAAATGTAGGCATCTTAATGCCACTTTCAACACTTCAGCTGAAGCATCTGCACTGGGCTAGCAGATACAACAGAAAACTTGGAAGGGACATCCCTCTGAAGGGTCAGTCAGAATACCTTAGGGCGTGCTGAATGTATAATAAAAAGGTACCAGGCTTTGGCAGCTGAATCTCATTCATTAGAAAGAACAATGTGAAAAAACTGAAAAATCTGAATTCTGGCTTGCTTTATTTTAAAACTTGCTACTCCTCTCCAGGCATGGCATCCAGCACAGAACGGCGCATTCTTTTTTGGAATGGGTGTTCTGGTGGACTCCCACCAAATGAAACTACTTTTGCCAGAGTACTGCACCAACAAGGTTATTCTACAGCACTTGTAGGTATGAGACACAGAAACTTGCTATCTGGCGGTATTCAAATGAGGCTGTTTCTGTAAATGATTTTCTTTGCCAAAATATCCAGGATCAGATAAACCAAAGTTTTTTTGATGGAAAACTTTAGAAATCAACAGGGTTTTTCAAATTCCACTCACAACCCAACCCCCAGTAGTGTCAACATCATATATGTGATAATTCAAAAATGGAATGTATGTATGGAATACATAGATGCACGTAGCAAAGAGAAATAATTGCAGAGGAGGATACCTTGTTTGCCCAGTACAGTTTCCTTTAGAAGAACCGATATTCAGACAGACCAAAAATATGTTGTCTGACAGTTGGTACCCAGAATCTGCAGTGGTCTTAATTCTATCTGATGGCTAGATTTTCTGTTACTTACTCATCCTTCTTATCATACAGACTAAAAATGCCTTAATTTTCTGTTGCTGAGACAAAATAGCTGGAAGACTTCTATTGCCTCCAGGGGGTTTTGGGTCGGAATCTGTATTCAAGAAAGAAAATCCTGTTAACTGTTTGCTAAATTTTCCTGAACAGTGATTATATGATGTGTCCTTCAAGCACCTCTCAATTTCATACTCTTCTAGGTAGTCAACGGTATCGTGTGCTTAAATGTAATAACTGTGATTTTCATGCCTCTACTTGGCTCCAGCACACTGACGTGCCATTCATTTCCTAAACTGAAATGAGTCTCAGTGATGTACAGGCTTTACACAAGCTGGTGCAAATGGGAGATCTTTCCCTAGCTCGTTGCAGTCTGGTATAGTTTGTTCTATAAAATACACTCATATACAGGAGCACTGAGCTTATTAGCAGTTCACTGAAGCTATTTGTCTGGTTAATAGGCCCAAAGCCCATGGTTATAGGCTGTGTCCTTCAATGTCACGATAATTACACTGCTCTGTAAAATGACTTCATTAAGCTTCATTATCAGTACATGACACATTCTGATATGTCCAATTGCACTGGATAATTAGAGTGGTCCATTTTGCTACTCATTTTAGGAGAGCTGGTTTGTACAACTTATTCCTGAACTTTGTTTTTGAATCTGATGGTCAAACCAAAATTATCTGTAAATTAGTTCATATTTTTGCACTTTTTTTTTCCTTTGGCACAAGAGATTCTCCCCACCAGCCCACACATTAATAATGACCATCATATAAAAATAATAAGTACAAAATATTGCAATCATATTGGTACTTATAGAGGTGTCTGAGCTGGACTGTTACCTATGCGGAATTTTGTCAGTTAAGTGAAGAAAAAGAGCTATTCTCTGAGATACAGTACAAGGAGAGCCTGACTTATTCCAGCTGGCTCCTCCCTTGATTGCACTTTAACTGAGGAGTGCAGCCAACCTTTTAGAAATAAAGGCAGACATGCATGAGGGAAATGATGTTCAATTTAATACTTTTGTTTTGTATTTCCAGGGAAGTGGCATTTGGGTGTGAACTGCAAATCCCACCGTGATCACTGCCACCACCCTTTAAATCATGGTTTTGAATATTTTTATGGCATGCCTTCTACCATTTTGAATGAATGTCAAGGCACTGATGACCCTGAACTGGCCAAGTCTTCGCAGGATACATACTGGCTTTACACACAGATAATCTTTCTTACAGTGCTTACGCTTTTGTTTGGAAAACTTACCCACTTATTCTCAGTAAAATGGAAAATAATAGTATGTGTGACCATCTTTGGTCTCCTGTATTTCCTTTCCTGGTTCTCCAGCTATGGATTCACCAAATACTGGAATTGTATTCTGATGAGAAACCATGAAATCACAGAACAACCAATGAATCTACAAAAAACTACTTCTAATATGCTGAAGGAGGCAGTTTCATTCATTGAAAGGTAACCAACAAAAACTGTATCACCTCTTAAGGATTTTTTAAATAATACAATTGCTCTGTAATACACTATTGGGTTACTCAGTTGGCACACAGAACTATCTGCTCCTAGTGTTGGCCAACAGCAATTTGCTGTACTTCGGCATCCATCTACATGTCAGCACCCCACTGCTGTCCTTCATCTTTTACATAGCTTGTTAGCTTCTCAGGAAAAGTAAGCTGATTTTGCTGTGTTTTTCATTTGTTCACAATGGAGTCCTAGCCAAGGACTGGGCCTGCAAGCAGTAGGAACAGAAAAAAATGATCTTAGCCTGAGGAATGAACTCTCATGTGAAGTTCCATAAGTTAATGTTTTACAAGCAGAAGACATACTGAGATTTGTTTTGTTTTACCAAAGTGTCTTTTATTTACAATTCTACCAGAGAGTTAAACTGCTAAGCTCTTGGCAGCTTTCATGTGGCATGTTTGGACAAATCCCTGAATAAGATTGTATTATTTCCCTGAGGGTTTGAAGATTTTTTCAGTTTTTAAGGGGAAATGGAGTGAGAGAAATCTCTTCTGTGTAACTTTGAACATGGATAAGCTTACTTTCCTTAGATATCCTGCCTGACCTCTAGCTGCCAGCGTTAAAGGGATGCAGTTCCCTTCTGGTGCAGTATCATATCTGCTGGTTTTACACTTATGTCTCAGATACTCAGTGACACCAATATTTAGGTTTAAGCAAGTGTGTCCTGTTCTCCTTTGCACTGAGTGTGTGTCAGTCTTTAGGCTGTGCTCTACAAGTATCTAATTTGGAACCAGAGAAAAGGCCCATTACTATTTTGGTCTTCCTAAAGAACCAAAATCTTTGAAGGGTGTTTTGATCCCCTCTGTCTTCCAAAGCCTCAAAAATGCAAGATATTAAAATCCAAAATTTTTACTCTGGTCCCCCCATTGTCCCCCACCAGTGAGACAGTCACTACCATGCCACTGTTATATTTTGTTCAGAGTAGTAGTTTGCAGAGAGATGACTACTCTTGTTTTCTCTTATTTCAGAAACAAGCATAGACCGTTTCTTCTCTTTTTGTCCCTCTTACATGTTCACACCCCACTTATTACCACAAAGGAGTTTCTGGGAAGAAGCAGGCATGGCTTATATGGAGATAATGTAGAGGAAATGGATTGGATGGTGGGTAAGTGGTGATCTTGAAAGAGATAATTTATTTAAATGAGGGAGATGACAGAACTTGTTATTTATATATGACAAAAAATCTTGCCTTGCATATATAGTTAGCTCCAAAGGTAGCCATTTCATTACAAATCCTCTTTTCTTCTTTTTGGTGTGAATGTGGAAACTTTTCCTATGTTTTAATTGACACACTTCAGTGTTGCAGTACAAAATCATAGAATTATAGAATCATTTGAGTTGGAAGGGACCTTTAAAGGTCATCTAGTCCAATTGCCCTGCAATGAACAGGGACATCTACAGCTAGATTAGGGTGCACAGAGCCAGGTTCAGCCTGACATTGAATGTCCCCAGGGACAGGATATCCACCAACTCTTTCAGCAACCATTTCCTCTCTTTCTGTCACAACAGACTCTCCTAAGGAGTTTGTCCCCTTCTTATAGCCCCTGTTTAGATATGGAAAGGTTACTATGAGGTCTCCCCAGAGCCATCTCTTCTTTAGGCTGAACAGCCCCAGCTCTCTCAGCCTGTCCTCACAGGGGAGGTGCTCCATCCCTTAGATCATTTTTGTGGCCCTCATCTGGACATGCTCCAACAGGTCCATGTCTCTCCTGTACTGAGGACTCCACATCTGAATGCAGTACTTTAGGTGAAGTCTCACCAGCACAAAGCAGAGGGGCAGGATCACCTTCCTCAACCTACTGTCCATGCTTCGTTTGATACAGTCCAGGATACAGCTGGCTTTCTGGGCTGTGAGGATACACTGCTGGCTCATGTCCAGCTTGCCATCCACCAGTATCTCCAAGTCCTTTTTGGCAGGGCTGTGCTCAATCCTTGAAATCCCCAGCTTGCACTCGTGAAGGGTTACTGTGATCCAGATGCAAGACCCTGCACTTGGATTTGTTGAACCTCATGAAGTTCTGGATGCACTGCTCAAGCCCGTCTATGTTTCTCTGGATGAAGTCAGATAATCAAATATTACAGAATCATAGAATTACCAAGGTTGGAAAGGATCTCCAAGATCATCCAGTCCAACCATCCACCTACCATTAATATAACCCCACTAAATCAAGTCCCTTATTACAATTTCTAAACTTTTCTTGAACACCTTCAGATACAGTGACTCCACCACCTCCCTGGGCAGCCCATTCCAGCACTTGACTACTCTTTCAGAGAAGAAATTTTTCCAAATATCCAACCTGAATCTCTCCTGGTGCAACTTGAGGCAGTTCCCTCCCATCACATTGCTATTTATGTGGGAGAAAAGGCCAACCCCCACCTCACTACAACCTCCTTTCAGGTTGTTGTAGAGAGCTATGAGGTCTCCCTTGAGCCTCCTCTTCTCTAGACCAAGCAACCCCAGTTCCTTCAGCTGCTCCCCATAAGAACTGTGCTCCAGACCCCTCACCAACTTCATTGCCCCACTCTGGACATGCACAAAGGCCTCAGTGTCTTTCCTCTAGTGAGGGACCAAAAACTAAGCACAGAATTCAAAGTCTGGCCTCACCAGAGTTGAGTACAAGGGGAGAGACAGATGTTAAGAATGCACTGAGAACCTCAGCCTTTTTCTTATCTTCAGTGGTCACATTGCCCCCCATATTCAGAAAAGGATGGAGATTCTCCCTATCCTTTCTCTTATTTTTAGTATGTTTGTAAAAAAATAATTTTTGTTCTATTTTACCCTAGTGACCAGGTTGAATTCAAGCTTGTCTTATGCCTTTCTAATTTTCCCTCTACACATCCCAACAACTTCTTTGTACTCTCCCCATGTTACCCATGCCTTCCTCCCCAGGAGGCAGAGTCTTTTTTTCTCCTGGAGTCTCAGAAAAAGTTCCCTGTACATCCATGCTAGTCTTCTCCACCAGGTCATCTTACGGCACAGGAGGACAGCATCCACCCTTCCTGGACACCTTTACTCTTCAGGACTGAATCCCAAGGTACCCTCCCTACCAGTGTCCTGAATAGTCCACAGTGTGCCACCTGAAAGTCCAAGGTAGCAGTTTTGCTGACATTCTTTCTAACTTGATCAGGAATAAAGAACTCTACCCTTCTGTGGTTTCTCTGCCCAAGACAGCTCCCATTCTCCACATCTCTCACCAGTCATTCTGTTTGTGAACAGCAGGTCTAGTAGGGCACCTTCCCTGGTAGGCTCTCTTACCATCTGCATCAAGAAATTATCTTCCACATGCTCTAGAGACCTCCTAGATTGCTTCCTTTGTGCTGTATTATATTTCTAGTATTTATCAGGGAATTCAAATTCCATCTTGAGAATAATGGCTGGCAATCACACAACTTCCTCCAGCTGCTTGCAGAATGCCTATCTTTATCCTGGTTGGGCAGTCTATAACAGACTCCCACCAGTATGTTAGCCTACTTGGCCCTCCCCCTTAGTGACTCAACCTTATCATTACCAGCCTTGAGGTCAACAAAATCAAAATGTTAACATGGAGAGTCATAGATTCATGTCACCATCCATCCTTCGTAGTCTACCCATTCTGAAGAACTTAAAGCCATAAATTGTAGCATTCCAGTTGTGGGAGAGATCCCATCATGTTTCAGTACTGGTAACAAAGGCAGATTTTGCCTGCTGCATGATGGCTTCCAGCTCCTCCTGATTGCTGCCCATGCTGTGTGCACTGGTGTAGATATACTTCATCTGAGCCATTGGCCTCACCCCCAACCCCATCATCATTCCCCCAGGCTCTAGCGAACCTTGTTTTAACGCCTTCCCCCTTCATACCTAGTTTAAAACCCTCTCAATGAGCCCTGCCAGTTCCTGGGCTAGGGTCTGTTTCTCCCTTTGAGACAGGTGAGACACATCTGCAGCCATCAGGCCAGGCACTGTGTAAGCTCCCACAAGATTAAAAAAAAATAAAAAAAAATTTAAAAAATCCCCGTGATTGCATTAGCCTCTTAGCCATGCATTTATGAGACGGATTTTCTTGGTCCTTTCAGTATCCCTTGCTGCCCCGAAAGGGTTATAGAAAAATACCACCTGGACTCCTGACCCATCAACTGTTTCACTGCCCTGAAGTCCCTTTTGATAGCCCTTAGGCTTCTCTCAGTGATTTCATCATTGCCAACCTGAAATATCAGTAGGGGATAGTAACCAGAGGGGTGAGCTAGACTAGGGAGTCTCCTAGTAATGTCCCTGACCCGGGCCCCAGGAAGGCAGCACACTTCCCTATGGGTAGAGACTGACTGAAATATGGGGTCTTCCATTCCTCTCAGGAGGGAGTCGCTTACGACAATTACCCTTCTTTAGTATTTTGATCACACTATTAATTGGAATATATACTTCTCCAGTTGCATACCCTCAAAAGATGTAGCTAGTGCTGCTGCTGAATATCACATTATACATGGTTGTTTTGTTCCTTTTTAACAAGAATTAATCCTTAGAACAGAAACCAGAACCCTCTCCTAGCCAAAAGGGCAAGTTAAAAAGATGTGGTGTTTCACTTAATAATTTAATTAAGTTTAAAAACCTAATACACACTTGGAGCCCAAATTTAGACCGAAACCTTAATCAGTAGTTCATTTTTGCTTCAATTGGAGGAAGATAGCTCCTATTTGCATTTATTCAAAGGCGACGGCCATGCTGACAAAGTACTCACCTCCTGTCCATGATTATTAAAAATCTGTAGTTTGAGAAGAATCTTACTGCTTGTGATTGGCAGGTTGAGCACCTCTGCTAGATCTGGTCACACCAGAGAACTCTGGTGCGCTCTTCTTACTGATACTTGGCATCAATCAAATTCAGGCATGAGCTACTGAAGCAGAGCAAAATAGCGGAAGTACGAAGAGATAAAGAACATGTGTTGCATTGACTGAACAGGATTCTGCTATTGAGGACAAATGTCTCCTTCTAAGCTAAAAGATTTGGGATCTAATTCAGAACTCAGAGAGGCCTAGATTCTTCTTTTGGCTAGGTGTCTATTTTTAGGTAAGATCAATAATAAAATGACCTGATCATTGGCCCTTGCTTTTTCCTTGCATAGAACAGCTGTTGTTGCTG
>PPHD01023787.1:0-12349 GCA_002909625.1 Bambusicola thoracicus
TGCATTACAAAATGGTTAAGATGCAGCCTGTGTCAAATAGCTACCTAGGTCTTGTAACACTCCAGCCAAAAGATAAAATCATGCTCTTTGGTAAATACACATGTATGTCTGACTTTATTTATCTGAATTTTACAGGAGTGCAACTTTGTTTTTCTATACCATAATCTACGTTAAGTTGCATGAATCTTACTCACCTACTGTAAAGAGTTAGCAGTGCTGAAATACTGCAGCTCAGACAATTAATCTTTTGGGCTGTTGCATTTAAAAATTTGATGCAGTGATCTGTCACTTAGGCTGACTCCCTGGTCTGTGATACTGCCAAAGCAAGCAAATCTCCTTTCACTGCGTTCAAATTCTACAAAAGCAGCACAGCATCCCAACACAGCATCAGAGTTCTTTGAAGAAGTTTAATACAAAATGAGAACAACCTTGTTTTCCAAAGAGCAGCTGGTAAAAGCAAGACAAGTCCATTAAGGGAAAAAGTAAACTTTCTGAACACCTTTGAGCAAGCATAAGGAACAACACATGCTCTTCAGTGCTGCTCCAAACACATTTCTCTCATAGGTAAAACAACAGGGCTTAGTAAATAGCAGAATACTGTAGTCACCTAGCTACTCACGTACAAGCGTTATTGCATAGGAAAGAATATCAAGCCTTTCTACAAACACAAATAAGAAAGCGGTGATTTGTTCCTTCAAAGGAAATACTGCTCCTTTAATCTGCACAGCATGTCCCAGGACTTAGAGAAGATGTGCAAAGAGATGTGAAGATTGAGTGGAGAGGACAGACAAGTTCTGAGGTCTGATATCCAGCAGAGCCGTAGGAACCCAGGCATGTTTCTGAGCCACTCTTTCTAACCATTACTTATTAAACAAAGCTTCATTGCAGTCAGGTCCTTGTAAAAGTACACTAATTGAGTAGTCCTGCAGTAAATGTTTTTCTACTTCCTGGTGCAAAAAAAATTGCTAGGAGATGCTCGATACCATGCAATAGTATGGCCTGTTCAGTCTTTAAGTCTATGAATATCTGGAAATGGAGCACAAAGGTTATTTTAGCTGATGCAGTATTTTGGTTTCAAAAACATACACTGAGAGAAACAGCTTGAAGCATTCTTTTTCTAAGCTGTGACTCACTCTGTATATAAAACCCATCCGTAGGACAGGCTGGAACACAGTCTATATGACTTCTGCAATAGGATAGGCTAATCAACTGTAATTTATTGACCAGCCCACAAAGCCAGTTCAGGAGGACAGCATTTGATTTTACAGGCCAGTATTTCTAAATTCTTCAGGAAACATCGTCTCCACTAACTGAGAAAAGAAGTTCATTCTTGCCAAAGAAGCAAGTAGTTCATTACTGTCTGTGCCTCATTTAGCTGAATCACAACTAACCACTGATAGTCAGTCTTGCAGAATATATGCAAAGCTGATTCATTAGCTGCAATTTTAAAACCCTGATACAAATGGATTTTGCAAACTGATTCGGATTAACCAAGTCTGGCTGTGCTTCCATCTGGAAGTTATATTTTATAACACTAGCCACATCTTGAAAAACAGATTCAGATGTTTGGAACAAATTCAGAACAGTTGTAAGAAATTCTAGATACAAATGAAAAAAAAATTGAGCTTTAATGTCTTTTTCCTCTCAGTTTTCTTTCAAGAGAGCATTTATAATCATGGCGTTTAGGGAGTTGAGGGGTAAGGAAAGAATCTCTGTTATTATCTATGACGTATTTACTCATGTGTAACAGCCGTTTGTTCTCTCGTACTACTCAGTAGTATTTTAAGCCTATCCTTGTAAAGGGACACGATGCAGAGTGAAAACAGCGGAGAAACAGGGCCGAAGCATCTGGTCTATCTACAAAGGCTTTGTGCTAGAAAACCTGTCTTTACATGAAACAGTAAAATGAGTATAACCTCTAGAGTGAGGGACATATTCACACATCTCAATATCCATATAAAAACACTCTTCTTTTTAAGAGAAATCTTCTAGCCCATGGCTTGTGTCAGTATCAAGTAAGTGTGTTGTACAGCTTGCAACAAGTGCTGAACTTCCTTATTTGGACAAAAACGAACCTTTTTTTTCCTCTAGGCCCCTCATCTCTGGATTTTGGTCAAACCTAAATTACTGTTGAAGCATCTCTTAATATACAAACCACACACAACAACAGATCAGCATCAGAAGAAAATGAGTTATTTTTGAAACCTGACAGATCCAGGAATGTTTATGCCTTGAAAAGAAAAACTAACCTTACTGGGTATGGCAAATGCTTCTGCCTTTCCCACGTGTTTAGAGAAATTGTGTAGCCATAAACAGGAAAGCCAAACAAGAGAAACGTGCCTGACAGTTTCTCCAAAAACATGGTACCGCAGATGACCGAGGACACAAGACAAAACAAGATTTCTTCTCCGCTCACTCCATTTAGCGCAGATCATCTAGAAATCCCACAAACACTGCTCTCCATAACATACAAAAGTTTCCTGACTTACCTTGTCTTTTTGCTGGTCTTGGGTTTTGGCGTGGTATTTTTTGCTTTCTTTTCCTTTGGCTCTTTAGGGGTCTTAGGGACTTTGGGGGTCTTGGGTTCCTTCTTTTCCTTGGGCTCTTTAGGATCCTTCGGTTCTTTTTTTGCCTTGGGCTTTTTCTTTTTCTTTTTATCCTCTTGGGAGCAATCCACTGAGTTCCTGCTTAGATTCTGGCTGTCAAGTCCCCCAGGAAAGTCTTCCTTACCGAAACTTTTACTGGGACCTTCTGCAGCAATGTGATTGTTTTTCTTTTTCTTTTTCTTTTGCTGTGGCTGCGGTTCAACTGATGGCAGATAATCATCGCTTTTCACTAGCTGGGTATTCGGTCCACTAACCTGAGTCATATCCGGCACTGGTTTCTCTAAAAAAGGTTCCGATGGAGAATGCTGAGAGAGACAAACAGAAATAAAGTTGTAGATTTGCAGCTTTGATTTCTAAAACTTTGCTCTTTTGGAGCAAGAGGGAACAGTGGGAGAAAATACGACGCAGAAGGTTACATTAGTAGTACATCTGAAATACTGCACAGCAAATCAGTTAAAAAAAAACAAAAAACCAACAAAACTTTCCGGAGGTAAAACGGAGGTGCAGTGACCAGAAATTCTCAATGCAGCAAAGGCAAAATTATTCTGTAATCAAGCTTTTATACCAAGTGGAAGTACAGAAAACATTTAGGCTTTTCAACTCTTAGATGCAAAAGGACAGCAATTGTTATTTCAGACATTTCTGTATTCAGAGTAGCTGTCAGTAGAATAACTTGTTGCAAGGGATTCTGTTGCACTGAGATCTTGTCCTCTGGAAAAAAAAATGTTGAAGTCTGATTCTAGACGTGCAATGAGAAAATAAAGACATTCACAGGCTGTATTTATACAACATTAATTTACCTTGGTTCATGCTGTGACAGCAGGTATTTTGACCAGCACACGAAGGATTAAGTCACTTTAAAATGTAATATACGGTTACATTTTATGTCAAAGAACCACAGCTCCCTACTTGTAATTTAAACCTGCTAGGGATTGGAGAGAGTATTACCTTAAGTAATTGTGAAACTGCAAAAGCATCCTTTTTCAAAGTTTATGTAGTCTATCAGGCTTATATGAGACTTTCATGAAGTATAGGAAAACCTCTGCGTAATTATACAAATACAAAGTGCCTAGACTAAGCATCTTGGATATACTCGAAGTTCTTCTCTCTTTAATAGTTCTGTTCTACCCAAATATCCGCGAGTCTGCAGAGAAAAAGCATCTATGGTCTATCTTGACTTTGCAGCATATCCAAGCTCTGACCTGCTTCTCGCTGCCTGCCTGCTGCTATACACTCATGACCATGGTGATTTTCAAGAAAAAAAGTAATAGCATGACAGTGAGCTGATGCTTTTCTTAAAACTGCATATAGGATCAGACAATCTTCTCATCGTCTTTATCTCTGTTTCTCCTACTTTTCCCTAGAAATTAAGTCAGTGTAATTCTTAGTGTAAGAGTTCCCCATTAGCCATGGGCACAAAGTCTGCAGAAGAAAGGTCTATAGCAAATAAGAATGTTACTTCTAGGAACAGGACAGCCTGTTTGTAAGGTTATTTGTCACATTTTCTCTTTTCTTCCAAATGGTACTTGAGAACAGCAAGTATGCAACGAATGATTATGAATCCTGTTTCCTAAGATTTAGGAAAATAAAATTCTTAATCGTTGCATGAGAAAGGAAATGCAAATGTATTTATTCTAGACTGTAAATTATTTTCAGCATCTCTTCCCAGTAGCAAAGAGAAACCCATTATGCCCTGAGTATACCTGCACACTCAGAAACTACCCAAGCAGCAGAAGGAGCAGACCTGCCAAGGGAGGGAGGACACACACCCCTTCTGCTGCCTGGGAGAGTTTTGACTGGTATGAACTGGACACTCTGGTTTGCTTTGGAGGAAACTCCAGGACAGAGGGAAAACCCAAGCAGCTGACCAAGGTATAGGTCTACTTGGCTTAACCTCAAGTGATTTTTGCAGGTTTCCATCCTCCTCTTGTTTATTAAGATACTGTTGAGCTCAACAGGACCTTAGTCACAGTGGAAACTTGGCTACACTGCCAATCTGATGCACCCATTTAATTACTACCATATCTATCAGTTTCCCCTCAAGACAATCTCACATTAGGCATCCTGAATCAACACCTCTTCTAGAAAGCTGTGGTCACAATAATACCTGGATAACTTCATGCTGGAGAGTTCATAAAATTGGATATCAGTGATGCCAATGAGTTCTACAGTCCAGTTATGCATTACAGAAAATACATATACGTTAGTTTTTTAATTGTCCATGTACTGAATTGAGCGTCTCCTCAGATTTGTTCCTTCTGTGACACAGAACAAAACTGTCTTCTCTGTACCTCATACCATTATGTGCTTATACTGCTTAACATTTATTTTTACGTTGGAAAGGACAGGAATAGCACACAGATTACCAATAATATTTTTTATCAACAGGCCTTCAGAGCAGTACTTCTAACCTAAATTTCCCAATGCATACATGTCTGTATCTTCTGTCATTTTGTATCGCATGCATCCTGAGTTTGATTTTCAGACACTTTAAGTCCAGGTTTCACCAATGCCTTCACTGAGCTGTCCACTACAAATCTCAATCCCCTTTTTAAATACTGCTCACTTGCTATGTCTAACATATGAGAAATCTTAAGTTTTCCATTATTTGTAAAAATGTGTATTTAACAAGTGCTCTGTTTGCTAATGCACTATTTGTTTGCCATCTATAAGCTTATGCGTGATACACTTTCTAGAATAAAATCAGTCAACTGTTTCAACTTTTTTCTTCCTCTTTTGAAGCATGCAAAGCAGCCAAGCCAACAAATACTAAAAACTGCAAGAAATCCAGCAGTGCTGCCTAAATTTAGTTCTGCAAAACTCTCAAGATTTCACCTACATTAGTAATAGGGCTGTGTCACCGAAAGCAGTATGAAGTTTTATATATGCTTGAGAATTTTCGTTACAGTTTTAACGTAACTCAAAAAAGTCATTGTCTCCTTTCCAGGCATGGTTTGAACAGCAACTTTCAACGCAGTCACAACCAAATTCGAACATAAGGTAGAGAGCTTTCCAAGGTTCCACAACAGCAACGACAGCCCTTTATGATCTGACATTCACAGTTCTGTGGCAAGGCCCCGGCCATAAGGTTACATGGCAACAACTGTTTCCATGCTGTAGTACTCAGTACTCCCTATATAACTCTAAGATGTCACCTCACTAAAACTCATATTCTTCCTACCTCAGAAAGTTTATCCACAGGAGTCATCTTCAGACTCATAAAACTACATTATCTATATATTAAGTGCAAACTTTTACATGTGAAACAAACATACAGTGCTTACAGCCTTTTATTTACCATGCCAAGGTAGGTGTGTAAGTATACAAATTAAATCACTATGATTTGGTTTTATATCATTCACACCCCCAGACATTAAGCTACAAACAGCCACCTCTATTCTAATGACAATTTGGTTAGATTTCCTTTTACTCGAAAATACAGTGGTTCTGCTACGTGCCACTCCCGCTACAGGTTTGGCATGTTTTGTAGTTCACTTACATGGGATCTTCCAAACCGTAGCACTCTTTCAAAGAAACGGGTGCAATAACTTCTCTTTTCTAGAAAGTCTGCGCCTGCACTTTAGCAATATTCTAAAACAGCACATCCCTTACTGACAACCCTACATTGCTCCCTAGTGTGAAGCCGTGTAGGAGCAGCACAAGTCTGGTGAGCAGAGGAGAGGGGAAGCAGCTCAGGAGATGTGTTTTCATACCTCAAACCTGCTTTTTCTTAGAAGGGGAAAAGGGGAAGAAGAATAAGCTTTCACTAGCAAATATTAGTTTAAGCCTACCACAGGGAATTATTTCAAATAGTTCTTCTTTAGATCCACAAAGGATTAATTCTAGTTCAAGGCTCATCATTTCTGATGAAAGAACACCATTTTCCATTTACGAATTAGGAAAAGATGCATATTGTGAATTTTTACCAAAAGATTGAAAAAATCTATCTGTGTACTTGACAGAAATCACTTCTCCTCCTGCTTTTAACCATAACAAAGCCATAATTTAGCATGTTGGTACAGTTTAATCTTCCACAGGAGAGAAATCAGTGAAGATTAAATACAAATAGGTATTAATCCTATTTGATATTGCAGCGGAATTATTTTTGGTATTATTTGAAATAAGGTGAAAAAGGTGCTCAAAAATATTGGTGTGTTTACTAGACCCACATCTCTTTAAATCTTTTAGAGAAAAGCTGTTTTTGTAAACATTTAACAAAGAACAGATGGCCTGTTTTAATCATGCGAAAAAACCTGGAGCTCACATTAATACTCCTAGCACAGCCTACTGGGTCTAGTCACCTCCCTAACCAGCAGCACAAAACAGGCTTCAGTAATACCATTTAATTTTACAATGGATATTTTCTCATCAATTCCCCACGTCCAACAGTTAATCAATGCTATTAACGTGCAATATCACAATGCAGGACACTCCTAAAGATCGCGGCTTATTAGAGCAAAACAGTGATTCTTCAGCAGCTCTGAGCATTCAAACCGGTAGCAGCTCAACAGGTTACCAGGGCAGTAATACACTCGTGCATTGTCACTGAAAACCAACAACATCAGAGCCAGTTTTACAAGGAAACAGTATTTCAGGTATTGTTCCTGGAATACTTAGCCTTCCTTTTCTGGATTGAAAACCTATTTTTAAACTTCCAAACATACATCACCCAAGATTTGGTAAGTTAGAAACTAAGCTGCCCGCATTTCACGGCCGCCCACATATTTAGATCTAAGCTCATTCTCTGCAGCCCAAAGAAGTGATAGATGTCTCTAACCAGGCCTGTTACGTAAAGTAGCAAGATGGACAGGATGGGGGATTAACCCAGTGAGGGTTAGTGGCACCGAGGGAGGCTAAGGAGAATCTCTCTGTTGCTTGAACACGGATTGAACCACAATCAACTGTACTTAAGTGCTGAAAGTAGATGAGTGACAGTTCCCCAGTAGAGCAGCAACTTGAGCCAATATTGAGCTTGTAGGATGGTGAAACAAGAGCAGCAATGTATGTGACATGAGTCAGCAAGCCTTGTGAAATTTAAACATCAGTATTAAACAACAGAAGGCTCTCCCCCTGTTCTGCTGTTGTTTTTAAATCAGGACTATTTCAATATCCACTCTCCTGATCTTCCCCATCATTTTCAAAAAGACTGCCTGTAACCAGAAGTTACTCTAATTTTCTTAGACTTTGGTTTATCAAGTGAGTTGTGTTACAGCAGAGTGAGCGTCCAATCACTTCCCACTGGTTCCAAACCACAAAGATCCTCCAACACAATATATGCAACAGAAATTTTTGTGTTAGGTAAATTATTACTGAGCATTCTCTTTTGCAGCAATTACAATTCTAGTTTAAATTATCACCTTCACTTGGGAAAAGTTAAACAGCAACCTGTGACCAAAGGAGGTCGTTTTAAAACAAAGGAAGAACTACAGCAGCACTTCTGGAAGCAGCTCTGTAGAGAGCCAGAGGATTCGTATCCTTCCTGATAGCACTGTCCACAGTGTTTAGAAGTCACTGTATGTATCAATTGCCCTGTAATTCCTTCCTTCAAAAATTAACGAAAGGACTCGTCATCGCTCTGGATTATTTAGAGCAAACTACTCATCTCTAAACAAATCATCTGGAAAGTTTCCTCATGCGTCTGTATGCACGTCTCTGTCCCTGCAGTTCTCAACTTGCTCCCTCAGTGCCTCCAGCACCAGGCCTGCCCCACTGCTCCCTCCAGCTTAAGCTCGTTTTGGCTCTTCTAGCCCAGCAGAAACTTTTCAGACACTGTCCTTCTGTGAAGTTCATGTGTCAGTACCAACTGCAGTGCACACAGGAATCAACGCAGCTTCAGAAATTTCCTTGTACAAATTCCTGTAGTAGCAGAAATCCAGAAATATCCTCTAGAATACGCTCACACATAATTCTTCCCAAGATCTGCTTTACCAGTCGGTTTCTCCTCCTTTATTGTGAGTGATGATTCCCTTCCCTATTCTGTGAAATGCCTGTCTTGAACCAAAGTTGTATACATATACATATTTTTTTAATTTATGGTATGAAAATGCTTAGGAGGGGCAATGTGATGATGCTGAAACCCTGATACATCACTAGTATGCTGATGCTGAAACCCTGATACAACGCTAGTTCAGAAACCTTTCCACACAGTGTAGTTCTGAGGTGACGACTTGCATTTATAAGCCTACCGGTGTTGTCAGTGATCTTTTCTGCAGTAAAAGACTCTATATCAGATGAAAATGGAATACATCTATTTTGCAAACAGAACAGGAATCTTCCCGTTTACTGAGTTTCCTGCCACATTTCTACAAGGTATGGATGAAAGCATACAGAAAAGAGGGTTTAATTAATACCTTGGCAAAAAATACTTAAAAAATCATTTGTATTAAAAAAATTCAGGTTTTGTTGCAAAAGCACTTCACTGTCATTTGATTTCTTAAGCAATCTTTCTACTCCGTTATTGCTACCAGGGATACTGTTAAACAGATGCAACTACTGAAAAGTTAAAACTTACTGACCCAAAGTTTTCAGAAAGTTTCTGAATCAGGACATCTACAATACCCTAACAGTAGAATGGAAATGTTTAAAACCAATCTTAAGGCTCTCAGCCACCACTGCAAGAGCACACTCATCGCTGATTTGGTGCAACTGACAATATCAACCAATTACTGTGTGGGAGAATAAAGATATGCTGTATAAAATGCAGCGTTCTTAATTGAGTCTCAACATAACTATAGCATTAGAATTCTTCATTTTCTGGTGGTGCCCTCTATAGAGTAACACAGATTACAAAAGACGAATGACACTAATGTAGCCATCCAAAAAGCCAACGTTCCATCATATTTAAGAGTAATCACATGTAGCAATGCTGTTTTGTGCTCATGAAGTGAGAGATATTATTCATGCCACGATTGCTGATGAGTCCACAGCTCAAAAATAACTAATTTTTCCCAGAAGAGAGCTCTCCTTGTTGCTGACCACGGATCAAAATCACCAACGCAGATAAGACAGTATCAGACAAGTGCCACTCCTAAGACAAGGAACACGTATTCTCCAGGTTGGCCTTTCATGTAAGAATCTAGAAGAGCTACCACACTGATAGTTTATAACTGTTAACGGAATGGGCCAAAAGACAAACATTTTTATTAATACTTTTATGTGACAGGTTACTTCTTAATATATCCTAGTTTAGAAGTATAAGGCTGCTCCCAGTGCACATAGGTCAGAAGCCATATACTATACAGAAGCGGCTAGCACAGGACCTGCTCTCCACTCTCCATCATCACTGTGTAAGACAGGTCAAGGACTCAGGATTTTTGTGTTTTTTTATTTATTTCTACTACTTTTGACTGCAGTGACACACAGCAAGGTTGGGACAAGGCACAGAATTCTAGCAGCAAAACTCATATTGCTGATGATGGCAACTCACACTCTACCTTAACGCTGCTTTCCCCGACCAGCCACACATTTGCATACACTCCATTAGCAAGCAGTAAACATGTCAGAAACATGGCAACATGAGTTTAACCACACAAGTTTTGCAGAGTTATGCTATGCCAACTGTGTTGCAGGTGGGAAAGGGAGAGGCAGACCAGCAATAGTTCTGGAATACTACCAGAAAATGGCCCATAAGCATCTTTTTCTTAACACCTTACTTCTGCCAAGTAAGACCTGTACTGAAAAACTGAGATATTGTCATCATCAAGTTACGTCTGTTTACTACCCAAGCACAATCAAGAGACTTAATGCTTACTAGAGAACTCTTTGGATTAGGATACCCCTAAGATTTATCACCAGTCTTGTACAACTCCAAGCAAGAAAGGCAACTCATGCAGTAAACAAAAAACAGTGCTGGGGTGAAATGGTTTCCAGATCACCTAGTACAATGCTCCAGCTTTTCCTGAACAGAATCATAGATGGGCTTGGGATGGAAGGAACTTTAGCAATTACCTAACTCCAATCCCAATGCAATGGACAAGGCTGCTCCCCATCAGATCAGGCTGCCCAGGACCCCATCCAACCTGACCTTCAACACCTTCAGGGATAGTGCATCCACAGCTTCTCCGGACAACCTATTCCAATGCCTCACCACCCTCTGAATAATTTCCTCATACCATCTAATGTAAACCTCCCTTCTTTCAGCTTAAAACTGTTCCCCATTGTCCTACCGCTATCAGCTGTATTTAATAAAATACACACGCCTTGGAAAGACAAATCTAGCCTAACAGTACATACAGAGGCAGAGCCGCTGTTCTTGGGCTTGCTTCCACATTCCAAAAAGGTGTTCGCTGTGAAAATGAAGCAGGTCCTCTCTAACAGTAAACAAGCACATCTGCCCTTGCTGGGGCACATTTCACAGCCATGCTTTGAAATCCAGGTTCCTAGAGGAAGCCAGGAAGCATACTGTCTGGCACACAAGCTCTCTTCCTTCTATCAGCAGATTTGCTTCAAGAAAGTGACTGGACTCCACATACGCAGCCATTTGACCCTTCTTCTAAGTCACCAGTTCCTCCATCACACTGCATTCCCATTATCACAAGTAATGCCCCTATCTATTAATTACAATTTCTATTTAACACCCTCTCCTCCAGAAAGAGAAAACCCAACACCACAGTCCTGACTAGGTATGTAAGAGTTTACAGAATAGTGATAGTAATTAAAATAGTAATTGTCCTCTAATATTTTGACATTCCACAAGAGACTTAGAATCACCTTGTTTTCTTTTTTAAAACAGGACCTTAATTAGCTCGCAGTCCCTTCCATCAGGATGCCTCTGTGGCATTACCAAAACTTGAACAAACATGCCACGAGCAAATGGCATCAGGTTTATCAGCAGGGGGAAAACCAGAGATCAGCCGACTTGGTGTTTCACCTGACAGTAATGGACAAACAAAGAAATTCTGTCCAGGCTCTCACTACAGCAAGCAGCAAGAGCAACAAAAGCATTACACATCACCCAAACAATGGAAATTTACAGGAAAAAGTATTGAGCAGGCTATGTATGGAAACCTTAGGCACACATTTAAATTAATAACACATATACATCTTGTATACTTACATATATAAAATATGTGGTGTAGGCATACATTTAAAAGCTATCCCTCTTCTTTGATTTGCAAAATCTCTACTGAAGTGTGCTTTATCTGAATTCACGTAAAGCACACTTTATCTTCATAGAATCACCGAATTACTCAGGTTGGAAAGGACCTCAAAGATCATCAAGTCCAACCGCAGCCTAACCATAGTACCCTAACTCTAACTACCCTCTGCTAAATCGTATCTCCGAGCACCACATCCAAACGGCTCTTAAACACATCCAGGGATGGTGACTCGACCACCTCCCTGGGGAGCCTATTCCAGTGCTTAACAACCCTTTCTATAAAGAAGTGTTTCCTAACGTCCAACCTAAACTTACCTTGACACAACTTGAGGCCATTTCCCCTCGTCTTGTCACTTGTCACCAGTGAGAAGAGACCTACCCCGCTTTCACTGTAAGCACCTTTCAGGTACTGGAAGAGCGTAATAAGGTCTCCACTCAGCTTCCTCTTCCCCAGACTAAACAGCCCCAGCTCCCTCAGCCTCTCCTCATAGGGCTGATTTTCCAAGCCCTTCACTAGCCTTGCTGCCCTTCTCTGAATCTGCTCCAGTACTTCCATGTCCTCCTTGTACTGAGGTGCCCAAAACTGAACACAGTACTCGAGGTGAGGCCTCACCAATGCCAAGTACAGGGGCAGGATGACTTCCCT
>PPHD01023789.1:0-12349 GCA_002909625.1 Bambusicola thoracicus
TTTTTCCCCCCAACAAAATCTTGTTCAGGATTCTGCTGTACAAGAAACCTGCAAGGATCTGGACTTTAAGGCTTTATCCTTATGAAACTACATCAATGAAATATTTGCCATTTACCCATCTGATTTTGAAAGAGAAAAAAATTAACTGCTGAATTGTCAGTACACAGAGTTTTGAAAAAATTTGCACACTGCTAGGTACTTCCTTCTATGTCCTTGGCTTTGACTTAGACTACCAGTAGAGATAACTGAACTAATTTGATTACCAGCTCTAGCTCAGCTGCAACAACAGGGATTATATGCCTATCAGATGTATACAATTCGACTTCTGGATCTCTGCACTGTTTTAACAGACAGACGTGAATTTGGCAGACACGAATTTGGCAAATAGCTTTCCCATTCTAGTGTAAATTTCTTTTCACTCTTTTTTTTAATCTAAATTACAGGGTAAATCTGTGAGTTTATCCAACTACCTCCAGCACAAAGTACAAATGAATATTTTCTATTAACCCTTTCTCTAAGTCAGCATTTCATAAGAGAATTCTGAAATACTTCTTTTATGTGTGTGTGTGTATGTAAATCACTGTGGTAGTACATTTTATCCATTATTAGGAAGATAAATGGATGGCCACTTATCAAAGTCTCATTTAAATAGAAAGAAATGGTGCACAATACAATTTTTGAAATACTTTTTAGATCTAGATTTATCTCCAAAAGTCAATATTCATGACAAGATTTCAAAAAACTAATATTTATCCAGTGAGTCAGCTTAAGATTACAATAAAGTGAAAAAATTACAGCATAGTTTTAAGAATTATTTTTTCTGCTGAAATAGACCAACTTGTAATGAGATCTGCTGTGAGTGAGAGCTGCAGGCAGCAACAGTGAACAGTCTGGTGACAAAGACACTCAGTCTGTGAAAATCTTAGCATAATTCCAGTCTTCAGACAAGTAGAAGGTCTGCTGTGATGGGCTCTAGAGATTGATTAAGGAAATCTGTCTCTCCTACTCTACATTTCAACACTATTTAAACACTTAGTTTCTCTCAAGCAAACCTGAATTTGTTGTTCAGTGCCTCAGATTGCCTTGAGCCTATAGGAAAGACATCCTTAACTTGTGACCACCCTTACTCAACAGAGATTTGAACCATGCTGTCATCCCTCCTAAAAATGTGACTAAATCCTTTGGTAATAATGCATATAGGTACGTAGCTTATTCCCAAGTGCAACTGAGAAATATTTTATGAGTAACCTGATGTAACAGCTGATTATAAGCTAACTCATGCTGTAGTACTTGAGAGATCCATTTATATCAAATGGTCTGATCAAACCATTCTTCTAAGTCAGTAACTCTGGGAAAACAGTTTGCTTCCATCCCTATTAGTCGTACTGAAAAGAAGCACTTGATTTTGAATCGAACCACCATTTGTTATTTCATGCTTCAGCAGAACGTAATTTAACATACTATAGTAGAAGACTTCTGGCAAAATGACAAGATTTTGCCAACCTTCTGCTAACTTTTAGTGCTGATGAGGGAAAAATCTATGTGTGGAACAATTGGTATCATTTACTGTTGATGTTTATATTAGAATTAAATTAATCATACCCATTTACTGTTCTTCTAGAGATCTAAGGAACCAGTTTGGATTAGACACATGCATCACAAATGCAATATTCAATTAAATGAATCATGCCTAACATCAGTTTGAGTGGAACATGTATAGTCTATCCAGAAGCACTGAATATTAATTATTCCATTTACTGTGTTATTAGAAAGCATTCAAATGTTATCTTGATGACTCTGAGCCCAGATTACAATACAGTACGATCAAATTCATATTAAATAGGCTGTTGTGATCATATCATTGCTATGATGATTTAACTTTTTTAAAATCAAGGGGTTTGTTCCTACAAAGATCTAGTAAGCATTGCAAAACCTGACTGATTTGCTTGAAACTTTTCCATTTTGAAGGCTGAGATTGGAAATAAGTTTGGAAAAGTGCATCTTAGACGTTATGTTAGTACCACTGAGACTGTGAAAGCCAGACATTTCTGTACTTTGTTTCCTTCCTATTGCATAATCACAGTAGTGAATATAAAAAAAATACATTCTTCATTCTTCTAGGTCTGTACAAATATCTTGACTTAAAAGTCTAATGCAGTGTATTAGCATTACATTAAATACTAAAATATTTATTTAGTTGGAAAAAAAACACCAAATAAACATCACTTTTATGCTACCCTTTAAAAGAAAATGTAAGATTTGGTATTTTGTATGCTTCCCAGGATCCAGTATTAAGTTGCTGGTGAGAGGGAGCTTTGTCAACTAAAGGAGGTCATTATAGGGGTCATATCCCACTTTAGGGTCCTTTCTCACTGCTGCAGTTGTAGCAATGACAGCATTATCTCTGTTTCTGGCAGCCAGATTAAGAAATCTTACACCTGCTTCTCTTCCTCATCCACCAAGGAACCCATAGAAAGGTCAAAGTGCCTCGAAGGATCAAGACCAAGGCTTACAGATGCTTGCACCTTCTGCTGTCCCACACCTGTGACCCTCCACTTATGTGGTGTAAACTGAAATGCTCTGTACTTGGCCTTCCAAAGCACTGAACTTTTGGGGGCAATTCCACAAAAGCATTTAAGCATATGCTTACTATTACACGTACCACTTCAGCACAGCTGCTTAATGTGCTACAGAGCCTGCAGTTCTGCTGGCTCTCTCCTTAGGTAGGTGACATTGCTCAGGCCCAGCATCTCAATTTTTGTGAAGGAGCCAAGCTATGTTTTGCCCTGGGGACAAATGAGGTGCAGAATTAAAGGTTTATGAGGTAAAGCAAATTACGTAGAGAAAGATACTTTAAAGATGTAATTTGTGCTAATATATGCAACCAGTTGAAAAGTGTAAGCTGGGAAAGTGAAAAGACATCTAGAGTGCAATGTGGAAGATCAGAAGTGTTACATAAGTGTTCTTAAAATATATGGGGAAGTAAAGATTGGAAAAGACTAGTAATGATTTCAATGACAGTTTGAAATGAGTGTCAAGATTAGAGCAGATTGTTACGATAAACCTCTAACATTTTTAAAAGGAAAAGAACATTTATGGGCAGTGGGATATGTACTGGATAGAAAAACTTCATCCAAACTTAACTGTGCTTTTTAAGAAACACCTATCTTGTAGCTGTAGAGAATGGTGAGCATTGGCTTGCACGTCGCTATTTCACCTCACTAAATGATCATTTAACAAATGATCAGGTCTGGGTCTAACTTCCACTATCAGAATGACACAGGCAAAACCCACTAGCAAAATGAGGAGGTCAATATACACTTGTACTTTTGCTACCATATCCATTTTTCGTGTGTCCATTTGCTATAATACTATAAGAGTTTTCACTGTCACCCCTGAAATCTGTGGTCGAATCTGCAAAACAGGGTTTTTATAAATCAGTTAGGTCTATGTATTTCAACATGACATGCAATGGAAAGAGATTTGATGATATACAGCTAGGGCATAATTCTCTGAAAAACTGCAAGTCTGAAACAAAAGTTGTTTTTTCAGTTTCAACACACAAGAATTGTTCTTGCATCCTGACCTTTCAGTCCAGACGAGTATTTTCACTTCAGAAATATTCTATGAGATGCTGTAACGCAAGATGTCAAGAAATTTATAGCAGTCCTAATTTGCAAGGGCACATTAACCTCAATCTTTTTAAGAGTAAAGATTTCTGGCAACCTGAACCAGATATTGTATATGACTGTTCATGTCCCCACTGCACAGCTTGACTACCTGGACTAGGGAGGTGACTGAAGTGACAAAATTCCCCGATGGACATGAGCCATAGTGATAAAAAAAAAAAAAAGGCCTTCCTGCCATTCTGAAATATGCTGTTTGGAGTGCTGCAACCCAGGTACAAGACCTTGCACTCAGAATTGTTGAACCTCATGAAGCTCCATCAAGGCTCACTGCTCTAGCCTGTCTAGGTCTCTCAGGATGGCATCCCATCCCTCAGGCATGTCTACCACACCGCACAGCTTGGTATCATCCACAAACTTGCTGAGGGTGCACTTGATCCAACTGCTGATGTCATTGGTGAATATGTTAAAGAGCACTGGTTCCAGTACTGATCCCTGAGGAACACATTTCATCACTGATCTCCATCCAGATATTGAGTGACAGACCACCACTCTCTGAATACTCACAACCAGTTATTATCAGTTATCCACTGAACGCTCCACTCATCAAATCCATATCTTTCCAATTAGGGGAGAAAGATGTTATGGGGGACATTGTTAAAGGCTTTCCTGAAGTCCAGACAGATTATATCAGTGACCCTTTCCTTTTCCACTGATGCAGTTACAATATCATAAAAAGCAACATGGTTGGTCAAGTAGGATTTGCCCTTGATGAAGCCATACTGGTTATCCCATATCACCTCCCTATCTTCCATGTGCCTTAGCATGGCTTCCAGAAGGATCTGCTCCATGATCTTCTCTGGCACAGAGGTGAGATTGACAGGTCAGTAGTTCCCTGAGTCATCCTTTCCACCCTTCTTAAAAATGGGTGTGACATTGCCTTTTTTCCAGTCACCAGGGATTTCACCCAATTGCCATGACTTTTCATGTATCATCAAGAGTGGCTTGACGACTACGTCAGCCAGTTCCCTCAGATGTCTGGGATTCCTCTCATCAAGACACACAGACTTATGGATATTCAGGTTCCTTAGGCAGTCATATCCCCACATACTGGGGACAGAACATCACTTCACTAAATATTATGCTGTCAGATTAGAAAGAGTTTTACTTCACGCCACCTTGCTGATTTTGGCCAATCCATTTATACTGCTATTAATTCTCTTTTTTGTACAATTTTAGAGCTTTTCCAGTAAAGAATGAACAAAGAGAAGTTCTTAAAATTTAAAATCAAAATGGACTGTTGGACCATTTTTTCATCACTTTTAATTTCCTCCATATCTTGCGTTTGACAAAATGTAAGCCATGTTCAACTAAGGCACATCTTTCTAAAAGGTAAACATTATTGAAATGTGGATATCAAGATAGAGAAAATACACTTCCTATGTAGATTATCTAATCAATAGTCACCTTCAGTATCCAAAATAGGTACTTTGCATGCATTTGTTTCCATAGCCTAACAATTGGTCTTCATCATGTTTCTGTGACACTGTTAGGATCAAATCACTTCTCCACATGCAGCCTGAATAACCTAAGGCAAACAAGGTCCTGGACTCTCTCAGAGGCAAGGAGCTGTGAAATTATCCTATTACTCAGATAATTTTGAGAATTTTTTCCTTCTTCATTCATTTTTCAATGTTCTTGTAAAAAGATGGTGCCAAGAGCACTAATGAAAGATGAGATATAGGGGGATATAATGCAGATTTTACACAGAATCTAGGTACTTAACCTCAACAACATAAACTTGAATAAGCACAGAGGGTTTCTATCAGAGTGAAGATACACCTGATTATAATACACCCCTTTGCATTTCTTAGTAAGTTCTCAAAATTTGAAAATAATATGCCGAGATCTATTTTATTTGTAAGGGCAAGGTGGTTGGCTCTTGTCTAACCAGAATATCTCTGAAGATCTTGTTTTGAAAGTATTCAAAGAGTTTTGCAAATGCATTTGTCAATAACCATTCTCTTCCTTTAAAATATTTATGCTGTTACTTATTACTACACTCTTGATTATATTCACCTGCAAGGATGTGGAAAACACAAGTTCATTCTGTCTGAGGGAACATAATACATAGCTTTCCCTTCCTGGATTTTGTCTTAAATCCTGAATTAATTTACTTTAATTTCCCCATGAAGGTCTCTCCATTGACAAAAATACATGGATCACTTCCTGCATGCCAGGAAAATCCCCTAAACATCCTTGGCAACAAAGCACCAGGCAAGTTCTGCACAACTCATCTTGCTTATGTATCAACACCTTCCGAGAATGTATAGAAGAGAAGTTTATAAACCTGTCTGTGAAAAAAAGAAGTCAAGGAAGCTGATAACTCAGTTATTCCTACCAGATCTTCCACTTGCATAGAACAGTAAAGTTATCATCTATCAAAGAGAAATGTGGGGCCAGGTGTTCAGGGACATGTATTGGAAGTGGAATCTTAGATCATAGCATGTGGCTTTGGTATTGACGATGCATTCTGTACTAGACAGATTTAGAAATACACCAGCCCTAGGCTGTTCTAAAGCAATCAGGTTTGGTGATAGTGCTCATTTTCTCTCTCTCTGATCCGATTGCTTCTGAAGCACTGTTTTCTCCTCCTTTCACCCAGCCTCACCTCAGACAGTTACAAGCTTCACAGTTAAGCACACATCCTTCAAGGGAAGTTTGACTGATCTCAAGCACATGAACTTCAATTCTTGTCTCATGTTTTACATGTGTAGAGAGGCATGTGAGCAGACCCTTTTTAGGAACAGATAGACACTCTAAGAAAGCCTTTTACAATAGAAACTTTTGCTGGCATTTTCTTTATTAAAAGAAAACTAATTATGAAATTTCATTTTGCGTGGTTAAAACTGCACAGTGATGTTTATCCACAGTGATTAAATAAAGTTTTAGATAGGATGCACAAATCTTGATACTATGCTGCCTGGCAAAGTTCATGACATTTATAATGCCCCTTTGCATCAAACAAATGGTGCTCCATGATTAGTGACAAGTGGTAGATCTCAATACTATGCAAATCAGTTCAATTCTCCTTGAAGAACTCAATTTCTGAAAAAATGTGCTGAGGAACAGATCATAATTTCAGAGACACAACTGTGAGAAAAAAAGGGGAAACTCTGGATGTATATTAAAAATGAGGGGTTTAATATCAAGACCTCAACTGGCATAAGTTTTGAATGGAAGAGCTGGCTGAATATATGTCCTTTTTTAAAAGACCTGAAATTATTATTATAATGGAAAATATTTTTAAAGAAAGAAGCAATGCATTCAATTTTAGCTTAGTTTTACAAATTACAGAAGAATTCTTTTCACAGCCTGAGGGAAGGGATCCATCTAGCTACGTGCCAAAGAAGTCACAACCTAGAAGGACTGTCCTAAAATTAACTGCAGCAAAACAGCATATTTACTCCATATTTTGACCCCCAGGGCCAAAAATGCTAACTTTAAGAGTCATATAATTTTTTTAGACACTACAAATACAAGGACTGAGATACGACTATCCTCTTAACAAGCCTAAATATATTACTTTTGCCAGATGTGTGTATACTTTTACACAGTGTTTATTAGCAAACTGTGATACATGTTCCAGACTAATATAATTAGAATTGGCCAGGGAACTGCCAGTTCTAGCATTTGGTTTTGTTCTTCAGTGAAATAAAATCTTGAGGTCATACACATTCTCCATTTAACGGAACTGTATGGCATTAATCTTCTTTAACGTACAGGGACTGTTGCATCATTGCAAAATCCAGTTATGGTTTTCCTGGCACTATCACTGTTCCAAACTCCCACCAGTCCTCTTGGATTTCTTAAGTAGCAATGTTAGTTGGAGCTAACCTCTTCGCGGGGATGATAATATTTACTTTTGTCAGACTTAGTTCTCCCTCCTGAATCAATCACCTCTACCAACATTCACACTGCTGACAGCCACTACATTCAAAGTGCAAATCATTGTGTTGAATCATGTCTCTGTTTCAAAGGTCTTCACCAGTGCTGGAACAAGTCATACACTGAATCCTCACCTGCCATTTTGGGAAGCAGTCAGATTTATTTTTTGCCTTCCAACAGACAAATATATACCTGTACTTTTTAGAAAGCACATAGATTCATAGAATGACAGATATACAGACTTCAAAAGAGTCTTGAGACATCACCACACCCACTCTCCTCGGGTTAAGGCAGTAGTCTAAATATATATTATTCCTGATAGGCATTTGTCAAAAGCAATGCAGTAATAAAAAGTCTAGAACTTCTTAAGCAATCTTACATAGTAAGAATAATATGTACTACTAATACATATTCTTAATATCTAATCTGCTTCGATTTAAAACTGCTACTTCTTGTCACCTCTTTCTTGAACATGGAAAACAGATTATTCTCTTTGTCTTTTCCACAGTGTAACATAGTTGAAAATTGTTCTCATGTTTCCCCTTGGCCTTTTCTTCTTTGTTTGATCATCATCATAATTACATTTTTTCTAGGCTTCTGTGATTCTGATTTCCTCAGGACTCTTCCCATTTGGCTCAGATCTTTCTTGGACTGCAGTATTTAGTGTTGAGAGCAATGACAAATTTATTTCTGCTGTCTTACAAATTACATTCTTGTTTATATATTGGAGAATAATGTCAGCTCTCTTCAAAACAGCATTCTACTGCTGAGGCCTATTTGGCATTATTAAAATCTCACTGTAATACCTACTACCTAGCCAGACGTTCCCCAGCTTGTGTATGGGAAGCTGATCATCAAGCCTGAATGTACCCTTTATTGGGTTATATCCTATAACTTTTCAGAAAATATCTTCAAACTTTCTGTCTAGTGAGAGTACGGTTGAGGAAATGCTTATTTCAGCAAGTTAGAACGTTACACTGTCCTGGCATAGACCAGTTACCACAGCAGGCATTTGAAGAGAATCCAGCATTACAGAGGAGTTATACAACTCTTCTTCAAAGAGACAAGCACTTCATCTTTACCTAGAGGATACAGTAGGACATGTGCCGACACAGGATTTCCTAAGACACCTTTCCAAAATTCTGGTTTAACATTAAAGCAATGCCATGGGTCTGCAATAGTCTTCTTTGATTTTCTGTATTAGGATAAATGTATGCTTCCTGCACACAAAAGAAGTTTAAACAGTCACATTTGCCATAATCATTTCTATCAGTGTTGCCAGCAAGTCAGGGGGAGGTGGTACTTCCCCTCTGCTGGGCATGGGTGCAGCTATATCTGGAGTGCTGTGTCCAATTCCGGGTTCCACACTAGAATAGGGATATGGACATAATAAATAGAGCACAGCAAAAGACCACTAAGATGCTTGAGGGATTGGAGTATCTCTCATACAAGGTGATCCTGAAAGAGTTAGGACAATCAGGACGTGAATCTTGTCAATGTCTACAAACATCAGAACAGAAAACGCAAAGACAGAGCCAGGCTCTTTCCAGCAGTACCCAGCACCAGGACAAGAGTGGACACAAATTGAAACATGATAGACTCTGTCTGAACATCAGGAAACAGTTGGTTGTTTTTTTTTTACTGTGTAGGTGTCCAAGCACTGGCATTGGTCCCACAGAAAGGTTATGAGGCTTCCTCCCGCTTCAGAAGTATTCATGAGCAAGGTCATAGCCCTGGTCTACCATCTCTATGTGCCCTGCTCAAGCAGAGATGTTGGTCCAGATGGCCACCAAAGGTTCCCTCTGACCTACACCATTCTGATTCTGACAATACAGGTTAGAAACAACTGAACAGAGACTGAGAAAAATCAGCTTCGTTGTCAAATAATGTAGTTTTCAAAGTGATATGGCAATTGAGATAAAAAGAGACTCTGTCAGAGATTAACTGGATATATTAGAATAGTCTCCTATAATAAGATTTCCAAAACATGTTGGTCAGGATTGCTGGGACTCTCAGTAACCTCAAGATTCCTTCAGTTTCTATGAACATTCCATTACTTTGCACTGGAATTCTTCACACAGTCACAGTTTCTTTACTCTAGTCACCTTTGAGGGTCCTGCCAGTTTTCCAACTTGCACTGATAAAACACTTCTTTCAGCTTTTGCTTTAATTTTTTCAGCTCTCACTTTTTGTGTGTGTGCATGCTCCTTTCCCAAAACACTTCCCTGAAAGCACTTTATCTCCTTCTGTTTGCTTAAGGAATCTTAAATCATACAATGACTATTTACAAAGGTCTGGGAGAAGTTTGGTCATAAATGACAGGCTATAGCTGTTACTCATGTCATCCTGGCAGATAGCTTACCCCATGGAGAAAAAGTGTTCAGAAATTTTCAATAGCAACAGTATAAACTTGACAACTGTCTATTTTTTGCTGTTTGGGTCAGGAACAGTCAGCTTCACTTTGAATGAGTTTAGAAAAATGTATAAATGGTTTCTAGCAGTGAAGAGGGTAGGTAGCAAACAACCAGGGTTAAATTGAAAACATCAAATACATCTGTTTTGCAAAAGACCCATCCAAAACAGTTTAGTCTCTAGTCTACATTATATCTGCCCATATGCAGCAAGAAGAAACAGTAGGTGCAGTGGCAGGGGAAGAATTTAGACTGCACAAGTCTGGGCCAGTCTGTACATAAACCCAAATGCTTACTCCTGAAGCTGGGCAGAGAGCATCATAAAGCACCTATCATCCTCAGGAAACTGAGGTTAACCTTTTGTATATGAGATTTATATCATTAAAATTACCACAGCAGTGGATTCCTCTGGTTCTTAAATGTTGCAGCATCTCTACATAATGCTCAAATGAATAGTTTTCAGTGTGGCTTCTTTTTTTGTACTTCTTTCAGTAGCTGTCAGAATAGAATGAAAAGATGTATTTATTTTGATCCTATCCTTCTTAAAGAGTACCTTGAGAAGATACTTCCTTATTATTGTACAAATAAGACTTTTTTATTCCAGAATATTAAATACTAGAACCTCATCCCCCACACCCACAAGTCAAGCAAGGTGCAGTAGCATACTCTCACTGTTCCCAACTCCTTATCTGGGCTAAACAGTAAGATGTGCAATTGGAAAACCAGATGTTTTGTCATCCCCAACCTTAATTTTACATACCCTAAGTCAACATCTGCCAAAAAAAAAAAAAAAAAAAAAAAAAGGCTGTAAGTATAACATAGCCAAAAAAAAAATAAAACCACCAACTCATTTTTAAAGACAAAATGAGAGCATTTTATGGGTAGTTCATCATCCAGCATCAGTGTAGAATCATTTATAGATTTATTTCACTTCTTAGACATCTTCCCAAATTTCTGTTTAGTGAGCATATTGTTGTGGAAACATGGATGGATCTTTTTGGCATTGATCTTGGTGAAGTAAGGCTGATACACTGAATCAATACCCAGAGTCTTATTCATTCTGCTAATTTTTCCACTAAATATTTTTGAATATTTGGAGACTGTATTGATTCTGACCAAGAAACTTTTGCATATTCAGGAGTTAGGGACCCACAGAGTCCTGAACATTCACTGGACTGCAAAGGGGCAGTCTGACAAAAAGGCATCTGACATGGAAGAGCATATGAAGCGTAAGTGTGTAACTGAATTCCTACATACAGAAAAAAATTGCACCCACTGGCATTCATCAACAGCGGAATGCTTCTGGAGACCAAACAGTGGATGTGAGCACAGCAGAACAGTGGGTGGTATATTTCAGCAGTGGCAACAGCAATGTTAAAGACAAGTCACATTCCTAATGCTCATGCCCAGCATGAAGTGAAAGTAAGTCATATGTTACAAGGCAGAAACGCTTTATTCATCCTTGAATATATCCTCTTGATTTCTGCAGAATCCACAAATATTAAAACAATCAGTAGTTGGTACTTACGGTAAGGAGCCATAAATCATTTCTTACATGGGAGAAAATGTGAAATATAATGGGGTAAAGCAAAACTAAGTCAGGACTCATACAATAATCACTCCTACATGCACCTACTTTTGGATGAGATTAATCTTCTAAACAGTTTTGTCATTTCATGGTGTTGTTTTCCCTCTCCACCTGGCCTAGAATGAGAGCTTAGTATCAGATGTAGATATCTTGTAAGTTGAAGTACTTGTGTCACCAAACAACAGTCAGTTTCTGTTTAGTGATAAGTGCTCTTCACACTACCAAGTAGGATAACAAAGCCTAGAGCTATGAAATAAGTTACAAAAGCCTCTCACTGGGATCAACCTGTTCCATCCTGCCTCCTCCTTCCCACAAAAAAAAAAAAAACCACACACCCACAAAACCACCCACCACTCACAACCACCGCACCGAGCAGCTAAAGGTTGAAACAGAATTCACTGAGACTCAGAACACAGAAAGGATTTCATTCAAGAACACCTGTATGCTGTGCAGTCTATTCTAAAGTAGATTAAAATTTTGCCTTCAAAAATCCTTCAGTTTTTTTAAAAATCTCATAACTATGAGAAGAACATATTTTTATTAAACTTTTCAAGATGGTAAAAATCTTTAAAACAAAATTAAGATCAATTTTCTGTATGAAGTACGTCACAAATCTTTCCTATTGTTTAAAATGTTCATTACAGAAGCATAACAGAGTTCAAAAAAGTTAAGTTGCAGAGTCATTTGATACCATTTTGTCTTGAGAATGCATTCTATATGCTTTGTATAATAGTAAGTAAATAGACAAAAAGATAGATAAATGAAGTTTAACAAAA
>PPHD01023791.1:0-12348 GCA_002909625.1 Bambusicola thoracicus
GTGCGGTGCGGTGCGGCAGAGGGGCCCCCGCCTGCGGCGGCACCGCGCTCGGCCGCGCCGTTCCTGGCTCCCGGCGGCCGCTATCGGGAGCTGCGCGTCGCCAGCGCTCCTTTTCTGAGCGCCTCTCCTCGGCGTGGCTTCTCCTCCCGCCGGGTTAGAGAGAAAGGAGGAAAGTCGCTGCCTTCTCCGCTCCCTGCCTTTGGCACCGCACAGCCCTCGGCGCTCTCCTGATCGTCCGGAGGGAGCCCCCTGCGAGAGCTTAAAGGGAGAAGGAAATGGGATTTGTCGCTGAGCCTCAGCCAAGCACTGTCCCGCCTTCCACCGCAGGGACCCCGGGCAGCGGCAGGATTGGCCTCACGCTCGCTGGGTAGCGTTCCGGTTGAGCGGAGTGGATCCAGATTCACACCAATACGACACGAGATGGCACCGACCGTGCAAGTCTTCCTCTCCCCCGCTCTGTCCAGGAGATGCTCCAGCAGCTCCCCAAGCTCTGCGCTCCCCACCTGCTCCTGAACTCCCCAGAGCTCAGCTCCTCCCCCGGCTCAGCAGGAGCGCACGAGGCTGAAGAGTGGCTCATCCAGGGCTGCAGACTGGGGCACCTCATCGACCCAGGCTCCCAGTTGGGTGCACGTCTTTCTAGGAGCCACAGGGACTGACTGCTGGGAGTGTAAGCGGGCTCTGGGCTTTGTGTGCTCACATTGAGGATAGCGACAAGTGTTGCAGCTGGCTGGAAGCTCCCTGGGGGCAGAGCACACGTCCCCATGCAGGCAGCATTGGGTAAGATTTGAGCCCAGAGCCCCAGCTATGGGCAGGTGGCCCCAGCCAGGGGACCAGGATGGCAGCTGAAGCAGAGTGCCTGCTGTTAATTTAGCAGTCCCCAGAGAAAAGTGCCCCTGTCGGCCAGACCCAGCTGGTATAGCATGGGGAGTGGTGTGGGGGGGGTCCATGTCTCTAGGGAGTGGGACAAATGAGAAGACACTCAAGATGCCACAAATGAGGTTGAGGGGAAAGCAGTCCTACAGCACCTCTGTAGGCAAAAGTCTGCCAGTCCACGTGGTAGCATGCAGCTCACTGCTTGTGGGCAAGATTTGGTGGCAGTGGCCTTCTCCAGGAGCTGCTGGTGGCAATGGGCATGCACACAGCTGCAGGCAGCCCCATCGTCCGCCTCCACTGTCAGCCCCTGCACAGCCGCATTCAGCCAGCACCTGCTAATTAGAGAGGGCCAGGAAGGAAGAACCTCACCACACACGGCCAGCCCTTTGGCAAGGCCTGAGGGGCTCTGATGCTGCTGAGAAAAGGGTCTGCGTGCTGCAGGGTAGCTAGAATGATAACCTGGGAGTGGAAGAAGCACCTCGATCATTGGCTTGCCAAGACCTAAGAAGCTGCCGAGGAACCTAGATGCCCAGCAGGAGGACAGAGACATAGCTGATGGATGCCAGTGCTGCCTCTGCTGGGGTGTGGCATCTCTGCCCCCATGAGCAGCTTCGGCAGCACCATCTTTCACGCAGGCCGTGAGCAATCACTGGATTAAAATGCAGCGCTGCAGTTCCTCGGCCGGGCGGGGGATTAGCCCTCGCCAACTTTGCGGGTGGTACTTAGCAGCAGAGCTGCTTCTCCTGGCTGCGTGGCGATAAGGCGACATTAGCATCGCAAATCTAAGCCTCGCCGACCTCGGGCAGCTCCAAGGGAAACATAGGCGTACACAGATATGGGATGTATACGCTTGTGCTTAGGGAGGCGTGGTGTAAAACAGCTTGGGGGTCAGCCCCCCAGCCCGCGTCATGGCGGGTCAGCGTCCCTGGGAGGTGACATGAGTGCCATCCTGCCTGTAAAGGCTACATGACCAACAGTCAGCAATGAGCCACTCCAGGGCAGAGAGGGCGAGCCGCGTGCCAGGTACCTCCCTACCCAGACAGACAACAGGGCCAGGGTTTGAGGCCTTGAGAGCCCTTGCCCCGCTGAGCACTGCCTTGTATTTATGCTTCCATTGGGGAGAAGGAAAGAAAAATGGATGTACGAGTGGCTCCGTGCTCCCAGCTGCAGGTGGCAAGGGAGTCCTCTGGTGAGAACGGATCCAGCAGAAGGAAATGAGATGTCATTACATTAAATATTAGCCGATGCGCTCTCACATTGGGCTTGTTATACCAGCTAAGCGATGCTTCTCTTCAAAAAATGATTAGAAGAAAATGCTGCCGTAGACATAGAATACACGAGTAAAAGGCTGTGGTAGCGTTTCAGAGATGCCATGCGCAGGAAGGTGGGCCTTTGTTTTTGGTGATGTTGTATCAAACATTAAAAACTCGCTGCCAACGTGTCCCGAGCTTCACAGGCTTCATCTAGCTACAGACATAGCAACAGATAAATACGCCACGACAAATTTGGTAACAGTACTTTATCGACGGCCAAAAACCAGATCGCTGCATGCTGCCAGCCTGAACTCCTGCCAGCAGCCACAAGAGGAGCGCCGAGATGAAAGATTTACCGCCAGGAATGGACCGAAACTACTAAAACCCGAAATAATTGGAAGGTCTCCATGAAGGTGAGGGCTCAGCTGCGGCACGTCCTCGGAACGCGGCGAAAGCAAGCAAGAGGAGATGAAAGGCAAACACAGCGCTCGAGAGGGGCAGCGGGGCCATGTGGGGACGGGAGGTGTCCGTGGGAGCCGAGCGCTGTGATCTGACGGCCGCGCCGCAGAGATGGGGGGACGCGGCGGAGATTAGCTGATATTTGCGGCCGTTCAAAACGATCGGCTTAGCGAAAGCTGGAATCGAGAGAGGAGCTTTGGAGGGATCAGCCAAACCTAATTAATTGGGCAGCGTGGTGGGAGAGGAAATTAAGTGTGGACAAGTAGAAGGAGAAGCATATTGGAAGGAACGACTTCAGCTCTCCATAATTGCTCGTGGTTTCTAAATTAACTGGAAGCATTAAGGGAAGAAAGATGTGGGTGGATCTGTGGACAATGGAGTGAAAACCATCTGGTTAATGTACAGTGGTGAGGGGGAAAAAAAACCACACGTGTTGTCAGTTTGCTTTCATAAAGGGATACAGAAAATAACAAAAATATTACTGTATGTGTTGGTAGTGACTCAGCTGTTATGGACGAGTCCAGGTTTTCAATTAGAAGACAAATTCTGACTGTTTATGATGAAAGACACAGAAAAGCGTTTTAAAAAGCCTCCTGTAGTGGTGAAGCGCTGGGCCCTGGGGGGCAGAATGAAGTCTTTGGCGTTCCCAAGCATCCCAGAGGGCTCAGGAAAGCAGATGTAAGCTACAGGTCCCCCAAGAAATGTAACAGCCAGCACGAAGGTGTGTCATGCCTCTAATGCTGTTAGCACCTGATCACTGGGATACCTCAGTTAAAGCCCAGGAAAAGCTTGTGTCTGCGATCTGTTTGAACACCTTCCTTCTGGGATTAGTGTCATTCTCCTCCCTCTCGCTCAGCAGAAACGATGGCTGCTGCCAAAAGCACTTGAATGCATCGGAGCCTGCGGGGACGTCCCTTTGTCCCCAGCCCCCGTGGGGTCTCTGAGACGGGCCTCAGCTCCACTGCTGCTGCAAGGCCTGTGGCAGAAGATGGATGCAGCAGGGAGGCTGCCTTCAGAAAGCCATTCAGAGCACCTGAATCCTGCGGTAATTATGCTCTTGATTTGCATATCATGAATAGCCATTCAGCAGTACCTTCCCTTCCCTCAGCTCAGCCAGGAAGCCTTGCTAGATGCCTGAAGCATGTGATGGTGATGGCAATTCCCATCCTCAAGGATAGCTGCCTGCATCCCTTCCCATCTGGGGCATGGAGGTCCTTGAGGGAAAGGGTAGGTCCTTATTGAGGAGCTGGTCCTTTGAAGAGTTGGATGATCCTTATGGGTCCCTTCCAGCTTGGGGTATTCGATGATTCTTATGAGGGTGAGAGAATTCCGTGAATCCCAAACATCCTCTTAAGAGCTGTCCTGAACCGGAGCCAGCCAGGGGGAGGCTGAAGAATGGAGAACAGCACCCTCAGTGCTGGGAAATGGTTTGGAGCAATGAGGAGGAGGCAGGGGGCTGTGGGTATGGGTGTGTGCATTCTGGGCAGGGGATGTGTGCAGGAGGACAACTGGAGGAGAAGAACATAGAGAGGGGAACCCTGCATGCAGGCCTGCTGCTCTGCATCGCTTTGGCAAAGCAAAGCAGCTCTAAACCCAGAATAATGAACGGGCCATATGCTCCAGTGCTTTCACTGGCAGACAGAGCCTTATGGTAAATCAGGCCATAAAAGGTAACATCCTCTTGAAAAAAGGAAGCTGGGAGTGCCTGTCTGCTTGTTAACCATGCAGGGAGGTCATCTGGGAAGGGAGTCAATGGGGGATCTCTCTAAGTGAATGCTCACCCTACCCTTTTGACCATGCTGGTTTTAGCCAGATTGAGTTGGCCCATAAAGAGGCTGCGCCAGGTGTGGATGCGTCCCAGCCACGGGACATGGGAAGGAGCCACAGTGGACAGGGGTCCCTCCATCTGCAGCAACCTCTGTGCTACAACACGAGCACAGAGGGCTGCATCCAGACACAACCAAGTCTGAGACCACCTGTGGTTGCGGTCACCTGCTGGAAAGCAGCTCCCCTGCTGACTAATTGCTGAACAAAGCATCCTTGCACTCTGACAGACGGAGCCCTGGGGAGCTCCTAGTTCAGATATTGGCAGGAGGCAAAGTCTCTGGAAATGAGGCTTTACAGCACTGCCAAAGCCCGAGATGAAAGGGAAGCAGCGGGCTTGGAAATAAGACATCCAGTGGCAGCGGTGTGAGCGCCACAGGGAATGCTCCATTTGAGCTGGCACAGAGTGGTGGCGGGGCCTCATCCCCACCCACGTGGTCCGGAGCCTCGTGCAGACCCCCAGCATCCCGCTGCCCTGCCCCGGGGCTCACACTCGAGGATGGGGATCGACCCTTTCGCAGGGCGAGGTCCCCACTGCACACCCCTGTGCTCACTGACCTGCAGCTCTGGGGCTTTTCTCTTAATCTCCTTCCTGGTGTCAAGCCCCCAGGCAAAACAGCTGTGGAAATCTTAAGAAAATGCAGCTCAGCAAGCAGCAACAGAAGGGTCTTGTCCCCCAGACACTTTAAAGATATTGAAATTCACTTGAATAAGCAAAAAAAAAATGGCTGAACTGTCACGCATGAGGCACATGAATCATCTTCAGGGAGGAAAGCGATCCTGGCAATGTCTGGGCTTGAAGTAACAGTAGTTAACATTATAATGACTCATAGCACATATGCGTCACATCGTTTTTCATTAGGAGCAGGATCCTGGTGTCCTGTGACTAACTGGGAGCTGGAACCGTGGTCCTAAAGCCTGGGGCCGGGAGCTGGCTCTCCCGCATGTTCTGGTTCGGTGCCAAAAGCATTATCGGCTGTCAGATATTAAATAATAGTAATTCTCAGATCAAACACTTCATTCGAATGACAAAATGAGATGGGCTTTGGAGCTGCCTTCCCCAGGGAGCGCCATGATTTTAATAGGGAGAAAATGGATAAATTGAGGGCAGGCACCTACAGAGAGGTCCTTCTTCTGCTCTCAGCTCATTAAAGTCAACCCCTGGCTCTGCAGCCCATCTCTGATCTTCAGACAAGGTCAACATTTCCATTTTTGTCTCTCCGCAGAGGACCTTCAATTTCTTTGCAGTAACCTCACGGACCCTTCAGCATCCTCCCAGCAAATCTCCTGACTGGTGTAAACTCCCTCCCCTCCCCCAAAATGCTGCAGCTCCTGCAGCCCAGCGCCTTGCTGAACCTCACCTCAAAAAGCCCATGTCCCACCAAACCTCAGTTCACCGGCACGTGCCCATCTAGGCCATTCAGGGCAAGCAGGGGGGCTGGAGCCTCTGCTGGGGAGGGCAGCGAACGCCCACATGTGGGTGGCTCTGGTACATGCTAAAGCTCATAACATTAGCTTAAATCTGCTCTTTGTAACCAAATCATCCTCCAGCATAATGGCGGCGTTGGACCTAGGCAAGAGCAGAGTAGCCAAAGAGATGCGCTGAAGTTAATGCATCGGTCTGGAGGATGAGAAAATGCAACATCTGGAAGATACCCGTGGTGCTTTACCCCCCTCTTAGTTGAATAGAACAAACCAGCTAAAGAGATTTTTGTCAGACTTTACAAAATATGCCACCTGTGGGCTAAAGGAAGAAAGAGAAAATGCATCTCAAAAGGCAGCATTCGTACCGAGTGATGAACTACTAAAAATGAGTGCTTATAATTGAAGCTCTCTCTCCAGTCCTTGCAGCAGGACCAGCGTGGTGCTCTCCTGGCTGAAGACCGAGCGACCGCAGAGGGCACTTATGCACCATCAGAAAACGGCCAACAGTCAACAGATGCTCACATCAGATGCTGAAATACCTTACAGAGAACAGGATAACGGCAGGACGGGGCTTTCAGATCTTCGGAGGCAAGACTGCCTGGAGCTAGAAACGAAAATACAGTAGCAGTGGGGTTCAGAGGGATGCGGTGGTCATGTTAATTGCCGTCCTCTCCTTAAGCCTGGGACAACCTCCGAGCTCGACCCGTGACAAGTTCAGCATCTGCAGCCATTCTGGAGCCATAGTGGCTCAGATGGGCTCTGTGAGCTCTCACAAGCAGACAAGCAGGGGCAGGGAGGCTTAATCAAAGAAGACGTAGCCAGTGCGTTTGTTTTCTTGTGGAAACTCAACTACAGCAGCCAACTGTGCATGAAGTCCGTGCAGCCACTTGTTTTTCATTTAGGTCTGTTCTCGGGGTTATAGATTTAGCTGGGCTCAACCTCCGACTGGGGATCATTTATAAACAGGAAAATATTTCAAGTTTTCATAAAGCAGGGTTGTGTTATAAATGGAAACGGCTTGCAGGAGTTCAGCCGTAATCCACTGACTGAAGATACTGTTATCTGTGAGGCACTCCGCCTGGGCAACCTTCTCATTTCTCCTCTTTCTGGAAAGGCGCCCAGTTGATGGTGGTCAGGTGGTTGATGTGTTTTACTTACAGCAAGATGGGGATGGTCCAGCTTGACCTCCCTTCCCACCCACAGCTCTCTCAGCACCCCAGAGCTCCTGTAATTTTAAGAACAAGCTCCTGCTCCACAGTGTAAACTCTGCCAAGTTGCCTTGACTGGGCTTGTCACAGCCAGGAATCACCCCCAGCCCTGAACACACCAAGCACGAGGGCTTCTACAGCAGTCTTGCCAGCCCTGCAGGCCGTGCAAATGGGTTACCAATGTATATCCCAATTCTGTCCCCAGTTGGGCAATTTGTACAGGCTTTACACTCTTATTGACTGCATCCCGCAATGACCTTGCAAGAGCAGCAAACACCCACACGGCCATTAGGTTCAATTATTGTAATTCCCTCTCCACAGGGCTCCTCCACCATGCCTTACAGGTTATTCTGAAAGCAGCAGCAGGTTGCTTGCTGGCTTGAGCCGCATTGATCATGTTATCTTCACTTCTGCCATGAAAGCGGTGGATTGACTAACTTGGCCTCACCAGTCCTTAAAGTTATTGCCAGTATTTTCCTGATTGCCTTAAAGGCCCTTTCTCCCTTCTTTGCATACAGTGGAAGTGCCTGCTGGACCGGCACCTGGGGTAAAGCAAGGGGTCTTCATCCAGGGGGGAAGCCAGGCCCCATGGGAGGCAAGCACAAGAGAAGGAGCACGGAGGAAGGTGCCCTCACTGCCATCACACTTGATTTTTAGAGAGAAGGACATCACCAAAATACTGCTGCCCCACCGGAACAGAAGATTTTTAGTATTCTGCTCACCATCCCATTTTCCCCTCCTGCTCTGCACCGACTTCCTTTAATTTGCTCATTAAAGGGAGCTGGGTTATTAAAACAAATTGTGGCATTTTCTGTTGAAACCTGTGAAAAAGCTGAAAGGGCTGAAATTGCCCTGACACTAATGGGTACAACCCTGGCTCAAGTGAGTTATCGGCAAGCTGCCCGCTGACTCCTGTGGAGCCAAGATTTTACTTCAGATGGAGCCTATCTTTCAATTAAAGGTATTACTTCTAATATTCATTAAAATTCTGTTTAATCCAGGCTCTGCAAGGGGCAAACCCTGAAATTCATTAAGAGTTTTGTAAAAAGCCACTGCAAAAGACCACAGTTGGGAAAAGTGGCTCCCAGGGGGAGAGGAGCAGGGCAATAGCATGCCTTCACCTGGGGAGCAACCAGCACCTGCAGCTCGTTGATGGAGCGTGGGATGGTTTTTAGCACCTCCCTGTTTAGCCCATTGAAAAGGGTGGGCAGGCAGCAGAAGGGGGCCTGCTTCTTCCCTGCTGTGGTGCTCTGGCTTCTGATCGTGCTGTGGGAGAGCACCCAGGTGTGGTATCATGCCCTGGGCTACTCAGATACCCACATAACCCTGATGAGAACCAACCAATAGAGGGTTTGCGCTCCACCCATACCAGACCCTCGGTCCTCAATGCTGTTTGCATTCATTGCACACTTGTGCAAAGCCCTGTTGGCCGCTGTTGACTTACCACTGATGGTGCGTATGACAGGTCTTGTGGGCTTCAACATCGATCTGGAGGCCATGCTCTGTGAGCTGTTGAGTGAGCGCCCTGCAAATTTGCCCAGAGGTCTGCAGCTACCTGCCCCGAGACGCTGCTGTCAGCGAGCAGGCAGCTGCCTTGCAGCGGGGATAAAAGCGCTGCAGATCACAGAAAACGGCTCAGAGGCTGGAGGAGGAAGGAAATGGCAGGATCTCCAGGTGGGGAGAGTGCAGAAGAGCACTCAGGAGAGCTGGGTACCTCTGCAGGGGCTGGGACTGAGATGGGTTTGCAGACGTGGACAGAAAGCCAGAGGTTTGTTTCAAGCTAGAAGTGGTGCTCTGGGTTCTTGCGTTGCTTTGTGATCCACAAATGTGAGCTGAGGTAGCCTGGGTCTGTGTTTTACTTTACTTTAGTTTCAGTTCAGCCATCTTCTTTTCTCTGTCTGTATTTGCAAATGCTGTTATTTTGTACCAGAATTTTTCATCGAGTAAGCGTTAGTGCATTCTTCCCAGGCTGCTGCCTTAGGTGGTGGCTTGACCTCTGTGAGAAGATGCATCCGCTAGGCAAATGACTTCTGCCTGTCCCTGTGTTTCTCTGCATCTGCTAATTTCTTTAGTTTTCATTTTATTTCCAAACGCCATCCCGCAGGGCCGGATGACTCCTAAATCCCTGTCCCGGTTCTGTGCGTTTGGCATTCTGCAGCCCAGGTTTAAGGCTGCGAGGGCTGCCGCTGCCCGCAGCCAGAAGGCAGCCTGCCAGCAGCCCCGGCCCCTGTCCTCTCAAACGTCAGCTGCCTTTCCCAGCTGTAAAATACTGCCGTATGAAATACATTGGGTTCCTGAGATCGATAACCTATCAGTACTCTGAACTCATGGGAAGCAGCCAGCTCCTGCCTCTGCCAGCTAATTCCCTGAGAACCTTTCTTCTTTCTCCCCCATTGCCCAGTCAGACCTTTTTGTTCTCTCTCCCTCCATTTTCGCTCTGGTGCCTCCAAAGTCTGTCACTGCTCCTTCTTTTGTATGTGTTTGTTGTTTCATTTTCCTAAACTGTGCACGTATTTATCTTCTTTCCCTGCACCTCTTCTCTCTTCCTTCTTCCAGCCTCTCCCCTCTGCTTCCTCATTACTTCTATCTCCTGGCAAATGGTATACTGTCATTTGCAACTGTAATGATGATGAAATACCTGAGACGTGAAAATAGCAGGCATCATTTCCCTCTCTGCCCTTTCCCTCCTCCCCTCGCACACGAGGCGTATTTCATTTCTTCTACTCTGCATCCGCAGCAGCGGAGCTCTGGCGTGCCCGGGGAGCATCAGCGTGGTGCCAGCAGATGTGGAAGTGATGAAGGATGGCAGGAAGGGCCAGCTGCCCTGGCTGATCTCCTTCAGAGACCCATCGTACTGCAGACGGAGCAAGGTGAGGGCTGGCTCTCGGAGTGCTTCCCACCCAGCCATCACCAAGTGTTGTACTGCGATAGGCAAATCGCTTTATCTCTGTGGCACAGATGGAGGAGCTGAAACAAATCACTGTGCTCCACAGTGAGTGAGCGGGATACAAGTAGAGTGTCCCTACTCTTTGTGCTTTGAAGGGAAATATCTCTGAAGGGGACTAGCCTCAGGGATCAGCCATACTTGCGCTTGAATTTCCTGGTGGGAACAAAGGTAACACAGATTTTTGCTGCAAATCTGGAGTCTGCAATGTAAACTTCAGACAGAAGTTTGATGTTCCTCTGCTTCCAATTTCTTCTTCACATGGCAGGAGACAGACTAGCAGTGACTGTACGCAGGGAGCAGGACCTCTGCCACAGCACACTGAGGAAGACAAGGGGAGCAGTCCCATAATGGGGAAAGTGATGGAGCATAGCTGCACACAGTCACAGAACTGTGATGATGGGTACAAGCATGGCAAAGTCCATGGGAGATTGGCACTGCTCACAGACCCCCAGATGGGAACTTTCCCACCTTCACATTATCCTGCCATTGGAAGCAGCTGTCTTACTGAAAGTTGGTCCCTACAGGCCCTGGAGAGGCCCAGCCCAGCACCACACCTTGGCCTGAGCTATAGCATCCCTAGAGCACCAGCTCTGCTTCAGCTTATTCTGTTTGCCCTCGCTTTAAGTGAATGCCTTTTACTTGTCTCTCCTGTCGAAACGCCTGTGCTGTTCCTACGTTGTCTGTGTCATTCTTGGTGATCTCAGTAGAACAAGACAGGTAGCCAACTGTTGACTGCACATTAGCTGTGCTGGGGATGCTTCTCCAGCGGTGAAAGCTGTTTCTATAAGATTATGAGAAATTAGTCAAGCGTTCATGAACAGATGCTCTTCCTCCTGAAGAATGCAGGGCTTGCTTCGTCATTGGAACAAACCTTTCTGGTAAGGCACTGCTAAGGTGCTGATGTGATGTGACACGTGCCATTTGTCTTCAGACAAGTTTCACACTGGACGTGATGAGGGGAGGTTCGCTGTGCTGGTGGGCTGCGTTGGCAGAAGGGGTAGCTGAGCCAGAAAGTGGATTCTGGGATGAGAAGGAAACGTGTGTCCCTGGCCCATGAGGCCACTGCGTGCTGCTCGTTACAATGCCTTTCAAAACAAATTCAGACGTGAACTTAGTGATGGACTTCACGGGGCACAGAAGACAATTATACGGAACAGAAATAGCCTACATACACAGCGGGAAGAGCTCTTGGATTCAGAGCCCTTATTATAGATCAGAGTTCATAAGATTCAAAGTCTGTATAGAACATCAGAGGCTGTGTTGCCTCTGGATTTCCTCTGAATCATGCTTTGGCAAGTAGAAAAAGACCTGTCTGCCATAGAAACGGATTTATTTAACCCTTGACAGTCCAGGGGGAACAGTGTAGTAGAAAGAGGGCTGCCTAAAGCTTGGGCCAGGTTAAAGTGGTCAGATTGGTTCAGAGATTTTTTTTTTTATGTCCAGATTCTGCAGCAGCAGCAGATGTCTTGATGGGGATCAGTGGGAAAGCCTCAGGGCTGGCTGCACTAATTGTTTCTTGGCCCTGAAAACTCATCCCCAGTCATCTTCAGAAAATGAAGTCATTTAGTTCTGTCCACGGGCATCATCCCTCTCACTGGTTTCCCTCGTATGCTGGTGAGACAGCCTTCATAAGCAAAGGACTTCATCTGCGATGACAAAACCTGAAAGCCATTTCTGATCAAAGCCATTGCTTTTCCAACAGCAGGATTCCTCTGAGTTATTGGGAAGCTCCTCATGCTGTGAAAATGTACATGACTAAGTTGCTCTTCACTGCACTGCTTTCTGCCTGGCAGGAGGCAGGGGGTACTTATTTCATCTGCTTTCCTGATTCTGCCTCTGTCCCCAGAGCAGGAGCCATGCTTTCCTGAGGTCGTGTCCCCAAGGCATTCAGAATCATGTCCTGAACCTGTTTTCCGTGTGTGGTTTGTAACCGAGACCATTGCACCATTATGATACCTCTTAACCAGCCGTCCTGGCAGCTGAAGAAATAGTTCCTCCTCTGCTCTCCCATTAGAGGACATTTACATTTGTTGTTTCCTCTTTGCTCTATTTCCTTCTGCACACTTCACTGACCAGGCCCAGCAGCCCATCGGTGCCGTGATACCTGTCTGAGGCACCTCAAAGCAGTGGGATGAGAGCCTTCGCAAGCCACCAGTTTTCTGCCGAACGTGTCCCCAGCTTCCCCAACAAATCTGCAATTACCACAACTCAGTTTCATCTCTCTCCGCCACTCAACCTTAGACAACAGCGTGGGATTTGTTATGCTGGGACTTGCGTTCCTGAGTGTGAGGACGTGCCTGTTATCAGCGGTTGACAGGCCATCACGTAAACATTGCTGTCAAAGCAACGAACCGGCAGC
>PPHD01023792.1:0-12348 GCA_002909625.1 Bambusicola thoracicus
GGGACTCGCCCTGTTAAAATAACTGCCACCTAAATTTTAATGCTAGGAAGAAAAGCAAAAGTAGGGTTTAAAAAAAAAAAAAAGAAGAAGAAATCAAACTTGATATGAAAAATGGATTTTAAAAGTGGTCACAGAGCACTTAAGGCTGTTACATGTCTCTGTTAAATGTCAGTTAAACTCAATAGGCTCAGAGCAGCTAGACACACACCAGTCAGGAAAGGCTCCAACGAGATCAAGTGGGAAGGCTGCTGTGGATCAGGAAAATGCTGTTTGCTAGCTATGTCCAGCCCAGCCGCACACGTCAAGCATCTCTGTGGTGAACACCCACTACCCCTGCAACATTTCCTCCTGAAACTCCCCAGCCCACTTTGATTCATCTGCTTCACCCACCTAGAGACAGGACATCAGCTCTGGGTCACTGGATGAGGTCTTAATTGTAGCATTTCCCCCACGTATTCTCACCTCTTCCTTGCTCTAGAGTCCTGTCTTAGGAATTACTTAACTGATGTGCAGAAGTCTAAATTTAATTTATTGTGATCTAACTGACTTTAGAAGCCAAATTACCCTGCACTAGAAAAGAATTAAGTCAGTACTCTTCTTGCCTTTCTATCTTCCACATAGTTCCTCTCCCTAAGCTTCATATTCATTTTCTCTCATGTACAAGTAATACGTTTTCATTGTTTTTCCTTGGAATTAGGTAATTTCTCTTTTAGCACTGCAGTTTAATGGCTAATATTAATTATAGGAAACAGTCAACGCTTAAAGAGTTTGAGAGACTGAATGTATCCACAGGAAAGTGGAAAGAGATATCCAAAAAATGAGTAGCAATGGACACAAGTGCAGGAAGCTCACTCTCTCCTCCACACTGCACCCTGCAATGCCTCTGTTACATTTTCCTACCCACTGCAGAGAGCGTCTACTGCATCCCATCATGTGGCAGGGATGCTCCCAAGCAAGAATGCAGCTTGGGGAGAAACCCCTCCTTTTGTAACCTGTCAAAAAACACCCCCCAATCCCAGCAACAGCAAATAACAGGTCAAACAACAAACCGAGACCAAGCACAGGGGTGGCTTTCCACTGCAAAAGCACTGTGATGATCACAAGGTGCAAAGGTGTATTTTGCCATCTGCTGCTTAAATCATGGATCAGAAAGAAAAGAAAGGGGAGTAGTGCTGTGCTGTGGCAGAATAGCAGGTCATTAGCAGCTAAGAATACAATCTTCTGGCAACCGTTAATGCTTTGTTTATGTGGATTTCCACGAATATGACATATTAATGGCATAATAACTGTGTGATTACAGTAGAGCAGGGATCACTGAAGCAGGAAGAAGGAACAAGCATCCCTGGCTGCTGAGGGCATGAGGCATCCCCCAGGACAATTCTGCCCCCAGATATGGGCTGAAGGTTTGCAAAATGAACTGCTCTGTCCTGAGCAGGGAGCTTGGAGAGTTCATAATGAAATACATATGGAAAAAAAAGTCATCCACTAAAAATCACTGAATAGATTATTCCCTGAGCTGAAAGCAGTTGGGAGAGCAGGGAAGGCACTTCATCCAGCCCAGGTGGGTGCCAAGGAGGAAAGGCAGTGGGCAGCAGGAACTAAAAGTGGCTCCTGATTCACACCATTGCAGTGTTTACCAGCTTAAAATAGAGAACATAAGCCTTTGCTAAAATAAAAGTTGTTTTTGTTTTGGCTTCATTTAGACTCACACAAGCAGGACAGGCACAATGCACAGGGTTTCGCAAGGGCATCCTGTGCCTGCTCTCCCTCCTGTGGTCTGGCTCTATCACTTGGAGAGCTGGGAGCCCAGCAGAAACAAGGCATGTAATCTCACTGGGACACAGTCATAAACCTCAGTCTATCAGAAGAGAGCCTTGCTCCCTGTGAGGAGCTGCAGCTGCCATGAGGCCTCTCCTCTCTCTTCCCTACGTAGGATCATGTCTCCCTAATTCCTAACCAAGCGTTCATCTCTGAGCACCGCCATGCCTTTCCTGGGACTTGGGCATTAATAAAAAGGAGGACAGGAGAAATATAAAAATACATCAGCCTAGCAGAAGCTCCAGTAAACAAGGGAAAACTCCTCTCCATTTGGCACAAGCAGCCTCTAGGGACCCCGATGTCCTGAGGCATGTCACTCCCGTCCACAACAGTTTGAGCTCTTTGTGTGCTGCCACTCAGGGACACTAAAGAAAGAGGGTAATCCTTCAGCAGGAATTGCAGCCAGGCATTACACAAATGAGATTTAAACATCATGCCAAAGCGCTGGGCCCCTGCGAGCGGAAGGCTTGATTATAGGGCTGCTGCTGTCCAAGGCACTAATGCCATCTGAAGGGATTATATATAACACTTCAAACAGAGTAGGACTCATCCCTCCCTGTGCCCTGGTGCCCAAGCAGGCGCTGAGGGGGACAGCAGCCCCAGCATGGGAAAGCAGCAGGCCTTCACTCTGTCTCCACCCCCTTCCCCAACTCCCCAAACATCCCAATGGAACTTGCTCAAATGCAGGGTGGGACTGCACACGGGGCACTTGAAGAAGCTGAGCATCAAGGTCCAAGTCACACTTGGGGATATATTTTTTCTGTGCTATAACCCACATCCTGACAGCCCCATCCCAACTAACCTGCAGTACCAAAGCTAAGGGACAGGCACAGCTGCAAGGCCACACTCTTTGCCTCACGTGGTGGTCCCAGAAGTGGGCTGCGTGTCCCCTAGGACTGGGCTCCGTGCCCACAGTGCCATTCTGGGGTGCTCCAGGTACTGTGCAGCAGCTGGGGGACTGACACAGGGCCCACCCCTCCTCCTGCTTACCCTCCTTTAAGCCATCCAAGCACTTCAGTAGAAAGTCAGCCAACTCCAGGCATTTGTGTGAGCCCACAGAAGTCACCGTTTAAACGCTTAACTGTTAAGCACTTGCTTAAGCACCTCTTTGGCTCAGGGCCTTCTTCATCGGCCTTATGCTGACACCAAAAATGTGCTGGAAAGGGAGGCAGCTCTGGACCCCCTGGGCTGTCACCTGCCCTTCACAATCTTCTGGCCCGTGGACACTTCAGCTCCAACTCCTTTGTTTGAGGGCTGTGACATTTGCAGAAGTACCTGGGCACAGGCGCACTTTGGTGGCAACTCTGTGGGTAGGCCCTGAGGGGTTACCTCAGGTGGGGATGCAGAGCAGGGCCAGGGACCTCCCATCACTTGGAGGTGATTCAGTATCTCTCAGCAGAGCTGAGACCATTCAGGCCCCACTTGCTGGGGGAAGAAATACAATGAAATATCAGATCAAATATTAATACCAATACCTAATTAAGACAAAGCATTTTTCTAGCAAAGTCTGTCCTTTGACTTGGATCCCTAGAGGATCTCTGATCATTCATCACTGAGCTTGCTGCAACTGACCTTTTCCTGCCTGTGCGTGGTCTCGCACACACACACACAGCTCTGTCTTCAAAGGACAGAGCATTGCCTCCTTTCTGCTAGCTCAGCAAGAGCACGAGTCCCTGAGGACCTTCCAGTAAGTGTCCCACTTACTTGTGGCCCTGAAGCCAGGGCCATGCTGTCATTACCCTTGCTGGAAAACGGCCATAGCAGAGGACTTGGCCTTTGAGAACTTAGGTCTGTAAGCACTGCCTGGATGGAAATATTCCTGTTCTGGGTCTTGACCTGGATTTCCAATGCCTCATCTCAGTGCCCCTGTGCTCATCTGGGCTTAGCATACACTGCTGGCCAGCAATACGGCACAAGGAGCCATCCCAGAGCTGAGGCAGCTGGACCACGTTTAAATAGACCACAGCTAGGACTAGCACTTTGTGCATTTTCCACGTGTATCCTCAATAAATGATACATAGGGTTCCAAAACACCCTTCAGAGACACGTATCTGCTAAACTCGCCAGTTGAATACGAGGGCACAAAGTGCTGCCAGAGGATTATTGATGCAGTTTCCAGTAAGGGCACCAAAACCTTAATTTTAAATGGATGGCTAGGGCTGCCACCAACATGGGGAATTTATTTGCAAATCAGGAGACTCTAAGTTGCAGGGAGATAAAGATGACAGATTCATTTCTTTGATGAAAGGCCAGATCTTGTTTCCAGGGCTTTGCTAGGGAGAAAGGTTTCATCCCATGCTCATTAACCAGTACTTGCAGTACCAGCAGTGGTGCCAGGTTAAAACACACTCCATGTCCTGCAGACAGCCTGGTCCTGAGCTTCACACGTGAACAGTGCTCCTTGTCTGGCATCTTCTTGCTTCCATGGGGCAGAGACGGTGCATACTTCTGGCCAGCACTGCACACCCCAGACCACAAGAAGTCCCTGTGGAGACCTCTGTAATTTCCAACATGATGGAAACAGAATGTTCTGCCTCTCTGTGATGATAAAGAAGAATGCATTTGCCTTTCTCCATTCTTCTCTCCTAAACTTTCTAGCAGGCACAAACTTCTGGTCTTGATGGAAGAAAGTAATCTTTTCTTGCCCTGTTTTCATTCAGTTATGAATGTTCTATCTCCTGTATTTCCCCATTGTCCACTAGATATTCACTTATTCAGTGCCCAGAAGGAGTCTCCCATATAAGTATCTCTCATTATCTCTCCCATCAAAGAGCAGAAACCCGATAGTTCCCCTGTCCTCTTATCCATTGCATCCCCAACTATGCATGAGAGTTCACAGACAGGATTGGTACTTGCTTTGCCTTTGCCAAAACCAAACTAAGAAGTCGCCTTTTCTTCTAGTCTTTGGCAACATGCAGTAGAGCTGCAAGAACAGAGCTTCCACTTCTCTCTGTCTCTCCTAACCCCAAGGTTCACGCTGCTGACCTCTAGAAGCAACACACAGCTATTGACTCTCTTGAGTTCCCAGTCCAAAAGACGCTCTTCATCCTCTACCCCTCCCCAAAATCAGGTGTGCACGTGCAGCTGTACAGGAGCACCTTGCTGCACAAAGATCAGACTTTAATTCGTTAAAATAATAAATTAGTTCACAGGCTAGCCTGACACATGAAGACAAATCCTGTATAATTAAAAAGGAAAGGAAGCCGATTATATGCTCCTGGAGAATATTGCTGCCTGCTTCTGTTTTATTTATACGTTGCACTGTATAATGAGCTGAATATTTAGGAGGTCAGCACAAACCAAGCTGCTGACTGGAGAAAAGAGAATACCCAGCTCTGTCTGTGCCTGAAGGCACACAGTAGGAAGGAGAGGATTTTCAGTCGTCTCCCTCTGTCTGCAGCTCCCCCAAGACACCTCAGGTCTGCTTGGCTCAATTGCTCATTCTAAACTACGTTTGCTTGGGCAGAGATTTTCTCCATAAGCTTTTCCCTGAGCCTCATGTCTGCAGCCCTATTTCATCCCATCCCTCTCCCGGTGGGGTTTGTGCTCTCCAAGCTCTTGTGGCTGGTACTGTTCCCATCACTAAGCTGATTTTTTTTTTCTTTTCTTAATTTTAATAACACCACATCCTCCAGAACAGAGCACTTCCAGGCACTGCCACAACCCACCCAGAAAGGATGAGCTAGTTCAGTGCTTGTCACCCCCTACCCGCTAGCACCTGTAAACCCTTACTAATGGGTCTGCCAGCAGCAATTAGGACAAATGAACTTGGGGCAGGTCCTCCCTCAGCTCAGACAGAGATCACTGTGGGATGCTGGGGGGCAGCACTGATGTTAGGAGAGGCTGTTTGCACCCTGCCTGTTAAATCACCCTGCAGTCCTGGTCCAGCTTTCATCCCTCTCTCTGCCACAGGTTTGAGAATGTTCTGCAAAGGACTCACATCACCACTGTGCTGCAAAACGCTGCAGATCAGCGAGCTGCCTTCAGCAACACTGCATGTAGCAGTTGTGTGCTGCCCAAGGCTGTCTCGGTATCTCTATCTTGCCCTGCTGTGGCAGGGGTCTGCTGAAATCCCGTGGTCCCCCACCTCACCCCACAGCAACCCTGCATCACAGCCAGCTGCTGCAGACACTCATCCAAACAACATCTCACCACAGACAAGTATGATTTCAGCACAGAAATCTGCCGTTGACTTGAGAAGTCTTTCCCAACATGATCTTCTTTGGATGGACCTCTGTCTCTCCTCAAAGAGGGCATAGCATCCAGGCATCCCTACTGACACACACAAGACCAGCTCAGTATAGCAACCGAGGATGATATTTGGGATACCTGTCACTGCTGCAAAGGATCTGATACACCTACCTGTCCTCCCACAGCCCAGGGCATCTGGATGATGCATACAGCACCCTGTCCAAAGCAGGAGAAGGAAAGCCAGATATTACATAGTAGGGGGGAGAGAAGGCCATAGGGTGGTCCTCCAAAGGTCAGCAGCAATGACAGTGCTTTAATTGGGCAAGAAAGGAATATAGCATCCACCCTTGCCCCCCACCCTGTGCCAGCCAGATTCAGTCTTGGCATCATCAGAAGTCAAAGGTATTTGGGAACAGTGCATACCCATGGGCAGTAAGTAGGGTAGAAAAAGGGAGATGCTGCAGAGGCAGATGACATTTGTTTTTCTTGCGAACCATTTCAGGGCATATGGGAGCTGCTTCCCAGCCATGAAGGTCAAAGCAGTCTTCCCATGCTTCAGCAAGAATGGCAGATGATTTAGCATTTAGGAGCCCACAGCTGCACTCATTCTCCAGCTGAGCTTTGTTCTTCTTTCTGCATAAAAGCCAAAGGTCAGAGCAGGGAAGGGAGGGTAAAGAAGCAAGCAGTCCCTATCCTGCTCTAAAATGAGCCCTATCAAGAGTCCCTGTGCCTGCTTGGGGAATGGATCTTGCTGCTCACACGCTTGGCATCTGTGACCCAGTGTGGCCTCTTCACAGCAGCAAAGGCAGTGGTAATCCATCCGGTAATTGCTTCCATGGCGATCTTCACACAGCTTTAGACACTAATGCTGCTATCTTTCCCCTTCCAAACCACACAGCAATGAGGGGTTATTGGTGGCAGCCACACGTGAAGCATCGTTGCCAGATAAGGGGAAGTGCCTGCAAGGGAGGGAAAGCTTAGCCTCTATTTTACCTGGTTTTATTCTGACAGGATGGGGAGGGAAAGAGGAGATTAGAGACGAGATATTCAAGCAAAATAAAATAATTACAAATGCACGAGGCACTTACATGCATTGCTTTCACTGTTCTCAGGAAGCTGACAGAAAGTTCTGTGTCCCTGTCAGCTAATTGCTTTTGAGGAGCAGAGCTTTACCAGGTGGGTACCCAAGGCACAACCACCTCCACCTGAGCTATTGCTCAACAAGAAATGCTGTCAATCAAAGCTCCTACACTCAATTCCCAGCTCTGGACAAGCCCCAAACTTTCCCCAGCTGTGCCTCAGTTTCCCTGTCCCTACTGCTAACTCCTAACATCCCGCTGAGCAGTTCCCAGCCTCTGCCCTGTTCTCATCTCTGGAAAACCTTTCTTGGGATTAACCGCAGACATTTTGCACAGAAGCAAGTGTTTCTGTAACCTATGTTGGGTACAGAGCCAATCCTTGACACGCAAGCAGAAGCAGATGGAGCTCAGGTCACTGCCACCATGCTGCAGGACACTCATACCATCACCAGCAGCCCGTCCTCCCCGGAACTCTCCTCGAGGAGGAATTGGATATAAAACATTTGTGACAGCAAGAACTGATCTAAACCTTTGATTCTTGGGTACCTGCTGCCAGAGTGTTTGCAAGATCCTGGAGCTGGCAGTAATGTGAGTGACAGTGCCAGAGATACAGAGGCATAATTTAGAGCATGTGTGTCAGGCTAACCTTCCTCCATCTCAGCTCAGTAATAGAATAAAAAATACCCTGGCTAGTGAGGAATGCATCATAGCGAGGTATTGTGAGCTAGAAAATAAATAAGCCTGATCAGAAAGGACTGCAGGGAAGGAAGAGTGCCAAGGGCTGCAAAGGGAGAACCTCAGACACACCAGCTCCATGCAGCAGGGACAGTCCAAGGATGACATGGGGCTGGCAGCAGGGACCGAAGCTTGTATTGATGCCCAAGAAACATTTTAGGGTAGATTTGCCCCAAAAGTGTGCCTTGAGGCCAGCCAAAAACATCTGTCAGAACCTGCACCTGATATAGACAATTTCTGCAGTGAAAGGTGGAAGTCCTTCAAGTGCTGCTTTATGACACGCATAAGCCGCCCTGCCTTCCTTAGAGGAGGCAAAGAGAAGGAAAAAACAGATAATAAATACAATAATAAATAACCTGACAGCAAGGTATTTCATGAAAGAAACGCACAAAGCATTTTGCCAGACTCTGCCTCTGCTGGCTCCAGGGCTGGGCATTGCAGGGATGCCAAGGGATGGTCCCGAGCTCAGCAGTGGCAGGGGGTGACCCAAAGATGTTTGGCTACCTTACAGCCTCCTCTACAACTGTAAAATCATCCCTGCAGGGAGGAAGGAGACGGCGCTGGGAAAATCACAGCTTCTTCTGGAGCAAAGGCTCCCTCCTAGCACTGCAAAAAAACACCTCCTTGCCTAGAGTGACAAGACTGAGATGTATTTTCCTTCCAGAAAAATGAAGCAGGAACGTGAGCATGGGTGCAATAGATGCACACCAAGCTGGAGGCCAGCAGAATTGCCTGCTTTCCCAGCCTTTGCCTTGTCCCTTCACCAGCACTCCCCAGCTCTGCTCCAGCACCAGAACATCCCCTGCTCCGCCCATCCCCTGACACAAAGTCCAGAGCATCTTCTAGCCTTCCTCCTTTTTTTTTTATGCATGCTGGCAACATCTGAATGCAATCAATAGTTCTGCACATATCTAGAACCCAAAAAAAAAAAAAAAAACCAACAAAAAAGACCCACTCAAAACCAAAAAATAAGCCCACTGCTGAGTTACATGGTGCAGCAGACTCCAAACACCTCCAAAAAGCATGGGGATCTGGACAGAAACCAGCAAGCAGACACTGACCTTTGTTATTATTGAAACAGATATCCCCAGTCTGGCACTGACTCTCCCTCACAGACACACAATCCTCTGCAATAAGGAACACAGGACTTTTGTAGTCATCAGTCAAGAAAATGTAGCTTTGATGGGCAGTTACTGCTTGGCTGACATGGGACCAAGCCTCCGGCCTTGCCCTCATCCCAGCCCTACACGCTGCATGCTGGAAGGGCAGCACCTGAGCCAGAACACCGAGTGGGCACACAGGTGGCTGTGGGAGTCCCACCACAGCCTGCAGCAGATGTTTCTGCCCACACCGACACAGATGTCTGGGGCGAGGCACCAGAAATAGCCTGCTGCACAAACCAAGACTTCGCCTCCCACACAGAGAGAGAGCTGTAATGCAGAGCCGCCGAGTACAGCTGAGCCTTTTGAGTGCATCCCTCTTTTTGCAATGGAAGGAATAACATCTCGACAGAAATGAAAACTGTGACGGTGGATTGTGCCAGCTCAGCTGGGAGCTGTCAAACATCTGTATTGTGGAGCCTTCCTTCTCTTGGTCTGCCAGCAACCTCTGTGTCTGCTCTAAAGCAGGAGCAATAACGCTCGTGCAGAGTCATGTGAAAATTATATTTGCAAAGCGCTCGAAGGCTCAGCAATGAGAGAGGGTTCGGCGTGCATTTCTCCTCACTGACCCTATCCTCCGCCTCCTGACTGCAAAAAGAGAAGCAGGCTTTCAGCAAAATCCTCGTTATCCTACAATTCTGGTGCAAGGTGCTGAAGTGAACCAACGCAGCAGGAACAAGGCACATCAGGACGGTACGTTCCGCCAAATTGAGAAGGGAGAAACAAAGCCCAGTGTGGTGCTGGGGAAATGCCACCTCCAGCAGCACACCTGAGGTGCAGCCAGCTGCTTTTGGCTCGGCTCTTACCCCTCTGCCCAGCACCCCCATGAAGATGGGAAGCACAGCTGGAGAAGAGCTGGCCAAACCCCACAGACTGGGATGGGCTCCACCGCCAGGACATGCCACCACCCCCTTATCTCCTGAGACATGAGTGGCAATGGTGAATAGAGGGAATTAAATTCTTCCTCATGCTTTGCTATAAGGTTTTGAAGAGCAGGCTGAACCAGAGGCAGCAGTGAAAGCGCGAGGGACATCACAGGTGAGCAAGCATTCCAGCAGCAGCATGAGAATCACAGAGTTGTCGGGGTTGGAAGCATGAAGAAGGCAACCAGGACATTTACGGAGAGCTCTGCAAGGCTCATTTTACATCATTCCCTTTGCCAGTGCGAATTAATATTTGAGCAAAAAAATATTACAGAAAAAGTCAGTTGACTCATGAAGAGCAAATACATTAAATATAGAAATTAAGTAATCAGTGTGCAAAAGAAAAGGGATTTTAGCCCTGCTCTGAGCACAGCTCTTGTTGCAGCCTTACACAGGAGCCACCACGTTGCTGTAAGCCCTGAAGCAGAGGTAGCAGATGGCAAAGCTTCTCCTTGCTCCCCGGCCATGTTCCTCTGCAGCAAGGAGTGGGGCTGGCACAGGGAGCTACCCCAGCACTGCTGCGAGCTGAGTCTTGGAGCCTTTACACAGGCTCGAGTTATTTAATGAAGGACTGACTGTAGAAATAGGAGGGGAAAATTATCCCACGCACAGCCTGATGTTTTTCTCCACATGCTGCTTGTTAGCCTGGCAAACAAATAGCGATGCCATAAATTGCTCTGAATGTTTGCTATGGTTGTTGGTTTGGAATGTTCCTTTACCTCCCTTGAAACACAGCTTCTTTTGGCTTCCCTCCCGTGATTACAAAGGAATGAGGCGGGGAGGACTGATGCTCACAACCTGAGCATCCCACAGGCTGCATCCACAGTGAGCACAAACCTCAGCAAGAAAGGAGAGATCCCACCTCCAACTCTACTTAACAACTTTGAGACAGGCAGAAATTTAGGCTACAGATGTCACGGCCACGATGTTACTGCCACAAGTCAGGTCCTGCCACAACAAGCTGCATTCACCCACCTCACATGCAGCTCCTGGGCTCCTAAATCACACAAGGCAGTAAGGGCAAACCAAAAACACCAGCAGCTGATTCTGGAGGATTTTAGCGATCCCCAAGCAGAGCACTGAGCGGTTAGAGACGGTCTATTGAGCTGGGGGGAAAAGCAACATAGCTCTTAACAGGGTTGAGCCCATGCTTTCCACTGAAGCTTCAATGGAAAAAGCCAGTGGGAAATTCCCGAAAGAGAAAGGCACGTTTGCAGACACTGTGAGATTTCATATTATTTTGCCTGTTCTAAAAAGTCTGATAAAGCATCATGGATTCCCTCCTCCCAGGTAGACACCAACACGTCAGCTGATAAAGCCCCAGGATGCCCCTCTGCTCCCCAAGGCACATCAGCTGCTGCACCTCCCACGGTAACTCCATCCAATCTCAAGCACCAAACTGGCACATATATGGGCCCTTAGTACTGGCAGAAGCCTTAACCCGTCGTTTTTATTCCTTGTTTTGGTGAGCGTGGCTCTGTTTTGTTTTTCATCACAGCGTCCTCAGACGCTACAAAAACAAATGTAACAACATCACGTCGCGCGAATCGAGATTGAAAAGTGCAACTGCCTATCAGTGAAAATCAAAGCAGCTTCACTGCCAAGACGGAGCGGAACGCAAAGGAAAGCTTCGATAGAGAGGGATAAAAATGGAAATAGCAGTAGTAGCATCCTTTCGTTCGTCACAATCTGAGCGAGGCCGGTAATGACACTGGAAGGTGAGCCACGTGCTGCTCACTGAGGCTGAGCTATTCATGAGAGCAGCTGGCTGTCAGCTGCCACCTCTGCACAAACGTAACGAGTGAAGGGCCTCTGCACCCCAGCCCTGTGGCAGCTGGGGTTGGGCAGTAGGTGGGAGAAGATGCTCCATCCTCCACCTGGCCAGGAATTGCTTTTGGGAGCACAAAATCCCAGCTACGAGGCACTATTTGGGGTGGGTTGGTGGTTTTTTTGTTTTCTTGCTTTTCTGAAAGCATTGTACGAAAATGATCAGCTCTATTTAACAGGCTGTTGAGACGTCATAATGCCATCTTCTGCTATCCTGGCTCCTAATGATTTTATTAACCCAATAGCTGGAAGGGGATGTACTCAGCAATTCTGCTTTTCACCGCTGTATTCTGCTTAAACACAGGTAGGAAGTGTCTCTGAACAGCAACGGGTAAGAGGATATTTAACGCCCACCTTTTCATCCAGATATTGGCTGGAAATTGAGTTGCAGTGCCATTCGCTATCACTGAAAGCACCCGGATTTGATTCTCCCTTCCCAGAGAGCACAGGCTCTTGAGCAGCACGAAGCTCAGCTTTGGGGTCCCCTCTTCTCCACACAGCCACATTGCTACCAGGAATAAATTCCCGTGGGGCTCACAATGATCCAGGCCAGAAATTGGGATAGAGAGGAAAACAGCACAGCTGTGCCCTTTGCACATCTGTGGCGATCTGCCT
>PPHD01023793.1:408-12347 GCA_002909625.1 Bambusicola thoracicus
TTTTTTTTTTTTTTTTGCAGTGACAGAAGCACAGTTTGCAATATTTGTGTTTGCTTTGTGATGCCATTTGGGTTTTCATCTCATGCTTTACTTGCCACGGTGTATTATTTTGTAATTTAGCTGCGTTTGTATTAAATTGGGGAAGGGGGAGGGGGGGGGGCAGGAAGAGTTAGGGAAAGGTTTTGTAGATGGGAGTAAAGGGAAGAGAGCAGGGTGTCTGTACTGCTGTCCCCTGTCCCCTTGCTCCCTCACTGTCGGAAACGTGAAGGCCTTAATCTGGGGAATTCGCTGCCGTGTGACAGCATGGTGGGGCAGGGCGCAGCCCGGCGATGTGTCGGTGCTGCAGGGAGGGGAGCGTGAAACTTGAATAGGATAGCGGAGCAGTTGAGCGTTATCTGTAATCTGAAAGCCCGGGGTGCACTGCAGGGCTGGCATCGATGCCATGAGCTTTGGGGTGCTGTGCAGCTCCGTCCGAGCACCGAGTGGGGTGGGTTTGCAATTGTTCATCTGCAGAGCATCGCCCTTTGGCCGTGCACAGGGCTTGCTGGGGGGGTTGTTCATGGGGGCAGGGGGCTGCGATGGGGGCCCTGAGCCGTGGTGGTGCTGCTGGGGGGGTCTATCCGTGCAGAGCACCGTGCAGCAATGCCCCATGTGCACCTGTGAGCGGCAGCACTTTGGCTGCTCCGCGCCGAGGAGGTGAAGCGGGGCGGATGGTGATGTAGTACAATCCAGGATGTAACTTTGGAGAATGGCTTGTTTAATCTTTGTGCCTAAAGAGAAACACACACATACACACAACCAACAACAACAAAACAACGCACCAGTTCTTTCACGCAAACGGTTGCTGCAATTTCTCACAAGTATATGGTACCTTTTTGCAGTGAATTGGTACTGCTGGTCGTGGGTGTCATGGTACTGCTGAGCGCTCAGCTGAGCTCACGTGGCTTTTGTTGCTTTTATGTTCCCTCCCCTCTCACTGTCCCCTTCCTCCCCTAACACAGACATTGGCATCGTTTGGCTTCGGAGCTCAGCATGGTGCAGAACGTGAATCAGGATTCCCACTGGTTCCCAAACTGCACAAGCAGAGTCACTGCAAGGCTGTGTCTGACGATGGGTTGCCCAGCTAGAGGATGATGTGGTGGCCAGCTTCCCTCTGCAATGCTCATGGAGAGCACCTGGCATGTGCCATGCGCCATGCCGTGTGCCGTACCATGCTGAGCCATGTGCCATGCCAGTGTGTCCCCATGTTGGGCAGTGCAGCACAGCACAGTGCCTCTCCCACACCCAGTCCCGGTGTTTGAGTGCACATCCTAGTATTTGTTTCACATAGTGTTACGTATGCATGAACTTCTAAGGCTGCGAAGCCATGGTAAAGCTCCATGACACCTATCCATATATATATAAGTATATATATGTATATTATAGCACTGAGGACCAACTGCCCTGCTGGACCAAGCAAACTAAGGCTTTCTTTCATCGCTTGTCTTTTATGTCGTGACAGCCCAAGTGCCAGTCTGATTGCTCTGTATTAAAACTAGTGTTTGGAATTAATTGATGTTATAGTTCCGTCTACCTCAGCACCTCCTGGTAGCCTCATTTTAGAAGGTGCCCAATTTTTTGTTTTTCGTTTCTTCAGAGTATGGGTTACTACCTTTTTCTTTTGTACAATTCTGTTTCCTCGCTGTTTGTTCCTTTGCAGTACTGCTTGCGAGTCCTACCTGTTCTCTAGCCACAGATGCAGTTAGCTAAAAAATCTCCTGAAAAAATGAATAAAAAAAATAAGTCCCGAGTTGTGGTGTCTCCTAGTTGCAGCTCTCCGCATCTGCCTTCATTCTGTGTAGATTCAGATGCATTTCTTTGTAAAACTTCAGTGTTTCTGACAGAGGAAAAAAAAGAAAAGAAAAAAAAAAAAAAGGATATACTGCTGCAGGTTTTTTTCTCTCCATGTGTCACTAAGTGAAGTTCGTGCCTTCTATAGCAAAGAGAATATTTTTTACATCCTACTAACAGTAGATTTTTTTGTAGTGGGCATTTTTTGTATTTTTATTTATAAGTCTCATAAGGAAAATAGCAATGTTCAGTTGTATACCTTGAATCTGCAGTTAGAAGAAACAATAAAGTTAATTCAGTTGTCTCAGCCTGCCGTCTCCTGTCGCTGTTCTGCGCTCGGGTGTCAGCCCTGGGAGGAGGAAGAGGAGGATGTGGTGGCAGCGGAGCCCTCCAGTGCTGTGCTGTTGGCATTGGCTGTGTCTATGGTGCAGGTCAAGCCTCCTGACCAGTGCTGGAGGGCACGGGTGAGGAGGTGCTGGGTGGATGGGGGGCTCATCCCTGCGCACCCCCAGACCCAGACACCGTCTCAGGGATGGATGCTGCGGGAAGCGAATCCCACCGCTGTGAGCCTGGAGGGATGGGGGTCCAGCGTGGCGAGCAGGAGCTGCTGTTTTTCTGAGGATGTGCAGCCCGGAAGGCGCTTTTCCAGGGAAAATGGAGGTATGTGATCGTGGCTCTCCAGAATTTCTTTTTCATTAAGAGCCACGAACTCCTAAAAAGCTTCCTTCTTATTTATGCAGGGCTCCCTCCGTGCTTTGGCATAGGAGAGGGCCCTTACAGTGGCAGGAAATGAAACGTGCCTCCTGTTTTAAAGTCCCTTGGCATCCCTGGAGACCGTTTCATCGTGCGCCACATGATGCTTGACAGGGTGATTTGCTGCTGTCCTTTATTTTTCCTGTTTGAGGAGAGCAGCGGCAGCATGTAACAGCTCTGCCATTCTGCTTCTGGAGCCAAAAGGGCCATTCCCACCCAAGGTTGGCTCTGCCTTGCTGGGATGGTGCATGCACAGGTGCATTTACATTACTTGGGAAGGTGGCAGGGCTGCTTGCAGCCTGCCTGGGTGATGTAGGAGCAAACAGCAAGAGGAGGATTCACAGCAGGAGGCTCACACAGGGGCTCCCTGCTGCTGTGGGGTGCATGGGGTGCAGCCCTTGGCCCCGCTTGCTGCTGCCATTGCAGGCACTGCTGCTGCACGCACAGCTCGCCGGGGAGCGGAGCGAGTTTGCCTCAATGAAAGTGAACTCGTTCATTTAAACCTGACTGCAGAGTAGTCTGGCCCCCCGCTGTGTTAATTATCCTGTAGTTCTAAACTGATTGCTGTACACTAAGCTTAAGCCCTCCTTTATTTATTTACTGACTACATTAACAGCAAAGTCTGCACTCCTTTTATGTCGCTGTATGGCATGCGGCGCTCAGCCTGGTGCACTGCAAGCCGTGCTCTCTCCCACCCTTGGTGCCCCCCCCCGGGGGCCAGGATGCAGTTAGATGCCCATCGTATAGCGGTCCCAATGCAGTCAGTCCATGTAACGTGTCATTTATTTTTCAGGTGATGGGTGCAATGCACTGCTGTGAGCATGGGCTCTTCCTGCGCCCTGGGGTGAGGGAGCAGTGTGCCCACCCCAAGGCTCCCACAGGGCTTCAGCTCCCACAGTACAGCTGTGCCCCATTCTCTGCTCTGTGGGTCCCACTGCAGGGCACAGCCATCATAAGTTGTCTCCTGGCCCATGGAAGTGCTGGTGGCAATGCATGAGCCTCCAAGTGGCAACTGCCTCTGGTGTTGCCTCTTGGCACAGCCCCTCCTAAGGGATGTGTTGGGCACCCCTGGTTGAGGTGTCCTGCTTGCAGCAACCTGCTGTCTGCACCATCCCTCGTGGAGGAAGGGATAAGATCCCGCTGCAGCGTTTGGCTTCATACAAAGGAGTTATTATAACAGGGAAATTGTCATAGGACTGGGCCTTTGTCTGCACATTCACACAGCAGCTGGGAGTGATTATGCCGCAACAATGTTCTGTTCCATCAACATTATGTCCTCATTAAACCTTTATTAGTAGATTAGATTCAGATTTATTGATTTTTTTGTTGTTGTTTAGAGGAAAAACCAGGCTCATCTCGCAGAGATGCCTGTAACTTTTCCTGCATGCAGCACTTCCCAAAGCGGTGTGAGGGAAAAGCACTAATCTGAAAGGGAGAAAGCCTGGATGCTTCTTCCTGCTCTGGCTTAACTCCTCTCCCATGATGACCTGTGGAGCAGGTGGGGGTTAGCAGCTCTGCACTGGGATCGAATCACATTGGGACCAGGATGGCCGGAGAAGCGTTGTCTGTGGGAGCTGTGGTGACACAGGTGAGCCATGGGGCAGCGGGTGTCCATAGGGCATGGCTGAGGAAGGCAATGCAGTGGTCCCACCGACCTCAGCCCAGGTCTCGTGCAGGCGGGAGGCATCGCACGCCCGGTTCAATGGGCCCATTGGATTTGTCTGTTGGAGCGTTTGATGTTACATGAAGGCAGCTCATTCCAGAGGGTGTTAATTGCCCGCTGCAGTGATCAGGTCTGTAGCACCATCGATCTCGGTAGGATCAATGGGCTGATTTAGTGTCTCACAAACTCTTTAACTGGACACCTCATCAATAGCCAGCCACTTACAGACCATCAGCACATTAGCGCTGGTCGGGGCTGCCAGGAGTCCACACCACCCGGCCAGCAGCCCTCCTGTCACTTAGCAGGGAGTTTTCCTGCATGTGAAGGCCTGGGAGGGTGTCTGGCTTGTGGATCGGGGTTGGTGGGCTTGGGAGCGGACACAGAGGTGCCAGACACTGTGATATCTGTGTCCCTGTCAAGGAGCTACCAGAGCAAACAGGACGAGGCCTCCATTCATCCCCAGCACTTTAGAGGACGTTGCCTGCGCTGGATGCTCAGGTAAGGAACCAATGTGAAGTGCACATCTGTACCTGCACAAGGTTTCAGGACCCACCCTGAAAATGCCATCAGTTTGGCTTTTTCTCTTGGCAGATATAGCAGCTGCCTGACACACTACCCCCAGTTTGCAAACACACTGTGCAGGTATCGCACTGGGCAGAGCAGCTCTTTACAGTTTTTGGCTCAAATCCCCGTCCTGCTGTTGTGAGATGCAGGAGCTCCTTTTCTCTCCTGTTAGACAGCAGCTTCACGCCCCTGCCCTGGCAGAGGTGCACAGAGGGAGCATGCTTATATATGACAGCTTTGGAAGCCTGCGTTAGTGGAGGACCACGACAGGTAACCCTGTTGGTCTCTTCCAGTATTGCATTCCTATGGAGACAGACCCACTTGCAGTGTTTTTGTTTGTTTGTTTTTTCCCCATCTGCTAGCTCTCTCCCAGTTACTGTACTGATGGGTAGGAATGCAGAGGGGATCTGATAGTCAAGCATGCAAAAATACTCAGGAGAAGGGGAGACGTAGACATGCAGGATCTGATGAGCCCCTGGCTCTGGTGAAGCAGTAACAAAGAACAAGAAACAGGTGTGCAGCTTTCAGTGCTTCGTGCAGGGTGAGTGGAGCTGGTGAGCACAGCCCTGTGTGGAGGGCAGATCCACGTCCCTCTGCCACAGCAGGCTGCGTGATGAGAGTGGAGGTGGGACTGGGAAGGAGGTGGGTGGCTCCGAGACGGAGGAAGGAGCAGGAAAACACCCTAGGGAAGGGAGGAGAGGGGTGGGCATCCTGATGGCCTCCATTGGACAAGGTGAGGGCTGAGCCCCGGGCGCGGCTGTGTCGGTCCTCGCCCAGCGAAGCTCCGGCGGATGGATGGCACCGGGGAGCCCCGACGGGAGTGGCGGCCGCCGGCATGTGCTGGGGACGCTGTCCATGGTGCTGAAACGCCGGGTGGGAGCGGGGCCGCGCTGCGCTCGTGGTCTCTTCCCGGCTGAGGGGAGGGGGAGATGGGTGCAGAGGCTGCAGCCACCCGGAAAGCCCTTGTGAGGTGAGAGGAGGGGAAAGGAGCTCGATTGGAGCTGACGGCGGTTCGGTTGGGGTAGGTGTGCTCGTTGTTTGCTTGCTTTTCCTCAGCCCTTATCTTAGCGCTCAGATGCTGCTGCTCTCGAGCTACTGGAAGTGGGGTAATTGCACCAGTCTGGATCTCTGTAGTCAGAGAACACAGGCGGGTCTGAGTGCAAGAACCTGGGAGTAGCCTCTGGAGCGCAGCAGCATCTGAGGTCCTCGCTTTGCCTGCCCCGAAATGCAGCTCAGGCGTACTGCCACACCGACCAGAGGGTGCCCAGTGTGATGGTGTAGGCCAGGACAGCCACCAGGTATGCCCGGAAGAGCAGGACATCCAACACGTAGCCCACTTGCAGCCACTCACGGGCGACATCACGAAATTCATCACGCTTCTCGAGGAACTGGCGGATGGTGGTGATCTCGTGCAGGATGCTGTGAATGAGCAGAGAGCCCTCTGCTGGAGTGGCAGAGGCGGGGGTGGGCCTTGTGCCTCCTGCCACCTCTCGCTCCCGAGGGTCTTCAGAACCGTAGTGATTCAGTTTGGCTGCAGGATCGAGAGAGAGAAGAGAGAAAAATCTGTTTAGATGCAGGGCTGAGACTTCTGTGTGTGATCTGGACATCTGGATTGCTGTGCATGTGCCACAGTGCTCCAATAGAGACGATGAGAGCTAATCGAAAGAATGAATGCTAGTTCTGATAATACACCATTAGAATAGCTTTGTGCTTAGATCTGCGTAGGGTTCATTTCCCTTCTGTTTCTGCAGGAGCTCTCTCTCCCCAGTCCTTACCTGTGCTGTCATTGTTCTCCACATGCCTGGAGATGTCTGAGCTCCGTGTTCTGCTTTGGCTGAATTTCTTCCTGTCCCAGATGCAGAGCAGTGCAGTGGCACGTTCCAGCAGTAAGTGCTTCACCCAGCTGGGGACGTGAGGCTGCAGGTCTTGCTTGTGTACCAGGCGCACAATGAAGATGGTCTCTGTGAGGCTGATGACGAGCAACGCCATGCACACCACAAAATAGATGCCTGTGGAGATGCCAGCAAGGTGAGTGGCCTGCAATGGCCAGCGCAGTCTTTAGATCGATGCACAGCACAGGCAGGTCTTGAGTGAATTCTTCCTGCCAAGCCCTGCAGCAGACCTCTGGTCACAGCATGGAGCTGCAGCCCCTGTAGCTCCAGGCCTACAACTGCTGTCGCAGTTGATCTGTAGCCCACCCCACCCAGCTGGCAAGATATCATTCTGTTCTCTGGGCTGCTGTGGCAGTGCCCGCACAGCCATGCATCTGCTCCAACACCGGAGCTCCAGTGCAGCTCTGTCAGATACATGGGGTAGCCTTGATACCTCCAAATCCTGAGCTACTTTTACAACCCCCATTTCTGCACTGACCCACATCTCCAATTTCTTGCTCTTGTGTGAGGAGCTCTTGCCCCAGCACCAGCTGGGAACATCAGTGCTGCCATACCTATCAGTGGGGTGCCAACAGCAGTAGCTGGAAGCGTGTCAGATACAATGATGAGGAAAACTGAGTAGCCCAGGAGGAGAGTAATCTTGAAAGAGACCCTCTCGCCACTGTTGGGAGGCAGGTAGAAGCCTACAATGTCCATCACCATCAAGAAGATACTAGGGAGCAGCAGGTTGATAGTATAGAAGAGAGGACGCCTCCGGATGACGACCTATTGGGACACAGGGGAAGACGAGAGAGGTTTAGTGAAGGGAAGAGCCCTGCTTGTAAGGTGGGCTTGGGCTGGTCTGGGTCTCCGCTAAGGCAGGTGAGAGTGGTGGGCTGCACTGCCCAGACCCTCAGAACAGTGGTGGAGGGATGCACCTCAGCACAGGGCTGGGGAGCAGCTTGGTTATGAGGTAATGGGACTAAGGGCAAAGCTATGCCATGGTGCCTCATCTCTGAGAACAGCAGCACTCAAAGCAGGGCACAGCGTGACACGGCGCCCCAAGAAGGCAAGGGCCCTTACGTAGAACTTCATCTCGGCGTAGCTGTCGCTGCTTTTGACGCTGAACTCCTGGAAGTGGCTGAGCACGTACAGCAGCTCCCACTCGCCCTGGTTCATGAAGACGCTCCTGTCGAATTTCACCAGCTCCGGCTGCCGCCACAGCGAGAGGTTGATGTCGTGGACTGCAAGGGAGGTGGGGACCGAGCTGCAGGCAGTCGGGCGCAGCATTCCCGAGCCGCTGGGGCCACCTAGAGGGGGACGCGTCCCCTTGCACGGCGCCGCCCGCCCCAGTCCCGGCCCCGAGCCCCCGGCTCTCACTGTTGTGCAGCCAGCTGGTGAAGGTAAGCGAGCAGTTCTGGACGTCGAAGGGGAAATTGTAGATGTCCAAGCTGCAGGCTGTCACCACTTGGATGGGCTTGAGGTTCTGGACCTCTCCGTGGTGGCGAACGTAGACGTAGGGGACATCGGGGGACTTCCCAACGTCCACGCTGGAGGGCACAGGGACAGAGAACATTAAGGGTGGGGAGCACTTTGGGGAGGGCTGTGGGCAGCTGGGCTCCTCCTGGCGAGCTGTGTTTGGGATGGGGACTGCCCAGTGCTGGGACCTTTCCTTGCTGTTCTGCCATCAAGCTCTTTTGGAAACAAGTGGAGGTCAGGGGGAAGGGCCAAAGCAGTGACACGCTGCCCCGCATGGGCATAGCTGCCCCATTTAGTTACCGTGCTCCCCATGCTCTCCCAGAGCAGCCCAAGGCCATCTGTGGGTCTGCCTCGTGGGGGTCTCTGCAACACGAGATGGTGGGAACACCTTAAATCCCAGCAGAAGTGGGGGTGGGGAAGGACAATGGCTGGCTTTGCAGGGAGGGCTGGCAGCTCTGCAGCTGCCCTTGCATTGTGCTTCCTTAACAAAGCCTTTCTCCAAATATCTGGATCCCACCCCCAGCACAGTGTGGGTAATTACAAATGGTTGCAGTTAGCCAGCATTGGAAATGTCCCAAGTGCCAAGCCGTTCCCCATCTGCAGCCCACTGCATACGGGGGCACTGCCAGTTCTGTGCCAGGAATACAGAGCAAGGCGCAGTGATGGGAGAGGGAGGTGAAAGCCCCGAGATCTCTTTTGGGGTTTCCTGCGGTGGGGTTGGGGCCGTGCTGCACTTACAACTCGTTGATGAGGATGTCGGGCACCCAGATGCTCTCCGCAGGGAGGGAAATCTGCGTGATGTTGTCGAAGTGTGCTGGATCCCACTGGAGGAACTCATCCGTCCAGTGCTGTGGGTGCAAAGCAAAAGGGGATCTGGAGGGTAACACTGGCCCTAGCCCTGCCAGGGTCCAAACCTAATGCCAGCGGCCTGCCACAGAAAGAAGCCCTAAATGCCTTGTATGAGAGAAAGGAAAGCCCGTTTCTCCAGCTATTCAGCAATGAGATGCAGGCAGTGTGAAAGCTGTGTCCTCTAAGTCTTGACTCGTGCCCTGCAGAGGTCTCATTATGGCCTGCAATAACAGGGGATAACCCCATGGTCGCTCAGGCATGTGCTCATGGAGGCACGTTTGCCTCCCAGGGGTGCTGGATCTCACAGGGACACTGCCCCATCCCCAGCAGCATCTCCCATGAGCACAGAAATGCCTGTCCTGTCTCTACCTGTAATTGCCTGCTTCTGCACACGTCCACGTGCTTTGTGTGTCTCATGGGCCTTGTTTGAGGGTGAATTCATTGACTGATACCTGGGCAGTCACAGGGAACAAAAAGCAGAGGTGAGTGAATAGCTGAGCAGACAGGGAAGCTGTCTTTGGGGAAGAGGCTTGCTAATACAGTATGAACTCAAAGGAGATTTTCCTTTCTGTTGAATTTAGTGCTCCACGGCCTTCCTGCATTCCTGCATCCAAGGGAGATGGCCCCAGTTTCAGAAGGAGCCACCGCACCATTACCTGTCTGCAGGGCTGGGAGCTGGGATGTGGAGGTAGGCAGATATCAGGGCTGGCTGACAGCAGCCTGCCTTCCCCCGTGCACCTCTCCTGGGACAGGCACATCCCTGCACGCTGTGGGGCAGAGCCTCAGTGCTGGCAGATGGGGCTGAAGGGAGGAAAGGGGGGGCAGCAAGGTCCGTTGGCTCACCTGTCTGTACCAGATGTAGGTGGTCAGCACCTGGTTTTTCTCATCCTGTGGGAACAAAAGGAGGAGTGATTGGTGCAGCGTGACAACAGACCATTACTGGTGTAGGTGGGTGGAGGTCCCCAGGGGGAATTTATGTAGCGAGCATCACTCCTTTTGCAGAGGAATGAGCAGCAGCACAGTGCTGTGGGGTGGAAGGGAACCCCTTGGTTCCCCATCTGCGCTGGGATGGGAGGACAGCAGACTCACCACGCTGAGGATGGCGTACACCATGACATCAATGGCCACAGTGGTGGTGGTGCGCCAGTCCCGCACGGGTCGGACTCCCCTCCTGTAGTGAGCCAGCAGCGTGTCGGACAGACGGAGCAGGGCTGGCGTGGAGGGATCAGCCTCTGGGCTCCCCCGCAGGGCTCCTACTGGGATGGGGAGAGGCGGCTCACGTTTGCTGTCTGCCCCCCTGGTCCCCTGAATCACCCTGACCTTCCCCTAGACTCTTTTTGGGTCTCAGATGGCCATGTCCCGCCTGAAGCTGCTGTCTGCCTCTTCTCCAGGAGTGACGTCAGGACAACTGGGCAGCCACAGTGCAAAGCTGCGAGGGAATCACTGCCTCAAGATGAGTATTCTAACTCTTCTTACTTGGAGAGGCATTGCTTCTTTGCAGTGAAGTTTAAGGCTCAGTTTAAAGATGAACCAAGATGCTGAATTCATTCACTAGGTAATGAAGAAGGCTAAAATCTGTCTATACCAGATAAAAAAGGTACCTGTGTTAATCCTGGGGGGCTGTACCACGTGTGTCATCAGGCTTTGGATCCAGCACTCCAGTGCTTTCTATGGCACAAACGCCTGCAAACGCTGCTGGCCAGTCAGTCTCTTGGAAAGCGACTGCAGACCAGCTGGGTTTTTTGGCTATTGGTCAAATATCTGTTCCTTAGCTCATCTTTGCTGCTGCCCCGATGCGTTCATGCGACGCTGGGAAGGTTCTGTGCCACTCCTCCATCATTTGTGGCGCTGAATGGCACTGCGTCAAGGCTGAGGAGCCCGAGTATTGGACAGCACATCTTCTGTGCGTTCAGATCTCATCCCCTTGTGGCACACGTGAGAGTTGGATGCTCTGAGCCCACAAAAGGAGGAGGTGCAGCGCAGGGCTGTGTGATTAGAGCTGGGATAGCACTGCTCTGTGCCGTGCTGGCTGGGAGCTGGGGCTCCCACATCCCTGCCCTGTATGTGTATGGTGTATGGGCTGAAGCTGAAGAAGGACCCACAGGGTTGGCGTACTTGCATGCATGCAGCGTTGGCCCCGTGCTGCTCTGCCAGGGTGTGGGCATTGCATCTGCAGCTCCGTGTTGCCAACCCAGCATCTTTAGCTATGAGTGACATCACTTTATTGTGCAGGAGCAATGTTGGTGTTGGTATCTCAACCGACAGAGCCCGCCCTGTACGTAGCAAGGGCCACTTATTGGAGTAGATCTGCAGGAAGTTGGGAAAAGCTGCCTGGGAGGAGACATTCATCTTTCTTTTCAGCTAAGAAAAAGCAGCCCCAACCCCTCTGACTTTACATGCAACCCATAATGCCCCAGAGCTGGCCGTGCTCATGACCCTCATCCAGCAGTTGGAGGCAATGGGGGTGAGAAGCAGCAATCAGAGGGCTGGGAGGAACACAGGCACTGCTGCCATTGCACCAGTGGCTCTGGCCAAGCTGCAGCTGCTCACAGCTGGCTCGGGGGCACCTGTTCCCAGTGCATGGACAAAGCCATGCTGGTTGGGGCTGGGCTCACTGCTTGGTCCCAGTGCTGGTCCCAGGGCTTGGCTGGCTCACACCACCCGCCACACTGCAGGTAAGTGCCGTTTGCTCACTGTTTTCCAGCTGAGCTAAAGGGAATTCTTGTCTGTCATATGAAGTAGCTCGGAAATCGACTAACTTTAGAAGGGCAGAGAGCTCCCAGTCTCTATCTGTTGGCTGGCAGTATTCTGTTACCGAGTGTTCGAACTTCGTGATGCAATCAGCATCAACTGCAGAGCAAACTGTTATTCCAAAAAATGCCCAATGTGAGATTTTCTTAAATCCCAGACAAAATATCTGTTCTTCTCGC